>NJCR01001475.1:360-11050 GCA_002234235.1 Fusarium hostae
GTGTTTTTCGCACAACCGGTTGTGCGGATAAGGCCACGTAAGCTGCTTCGGTTAAATCCGCACAATCTGGAGACCGTTATCTTCCTATTGTATTTATATCATTAATTATATAATTACTGACTTTCTGCTTTATAATTTAACTTCATCTACATAATGTCTACTCAATTAAGCAATATTGAGTCCTCAGTCCCTCTAGTTGCCATTGAATTAGCAAGACAGTGGCCTGATGATGTTCTTCCCCCAGAGGCATTATATCCATCACGAGAAGCCCTCCTTGCAGCTATTAATAAGTAGGTAAAAGCTTAAGGATATGCCTTTATGATGAGGCGCATAAATCATACGGCAAATAGAAGATTGCTTATATACTTCAGCTGTAACCGCGGCAGAGGGATATATACGCTAATTCCTAATTCCAAGAGGAAGAGGAAGCATACTACTCAATGCATAAGGTATAAGTTCTCTATAATAAGAAAAGAGAGTCTCTATAAGAGTAAATAGGACCTTCAATATCGCCTTAATCTTTCCTACTCTTATTATAATTATAAGCCTATAATTAGAAGTGATATTATATATATAACTCACTGAAAGCTCCCTAATGAAGATATCCTTATAGTCAAGAAGCTTACTCTTATTGGCATTAAATAACGCCAAATTAAGTTATACCTTCTATAGAATATAGATATATTATTTATTGACTTAGATCTCACAAACTATATCTCTTAAGCAAAGCAAGAGCTTGCTAATGGGTAGAGCCATATGGTTGCTCTGCTTCAATATCTTGATTTATAGGGCTTCTGGAGTTATTACCTTATTGGAAAGGACTCTTGACTGCTATTAGTTATATTTGCTCATCTAGGGTCACTCTAATTCGCTAGATTATACCCTGAGGTACTTATAGTCAACTGTATTTATAAGATCAATAAGTATAAGATGCCTCTCCTCAATATCGTTAGTATTAATGCCACAGGAAGCACCTTCTGTATTGCATTTATATATCTCAGTGGCGAGGAAGAAGAGGACTTCGCCTGGGCTCTTGGGGCATTATGAGATTTGTATGATGCTAACGGTATTACTTATCCTTCAGTTATACTAACTGATAGATGCCTTGCTTGCATGAATGCCATTATATCCTTTCTCTGCTTCCTGTCAGTAAAGGTTATACTCTGCCTATGGCATATCAATAAGGCTGTCTAGACCTTCTGTATAAGTGGCTTTATGAAGGAGAAGGATGATAAACAGGGACTGGAGGCATAGAAGGAATTCTATGACAGTTGGCATAAGCTTATAGCCTTAAAGTCACTGGCTATTTATAACGAGAGACTGAAGGCCTTTCTGCTTTAATATACTTATTTATATCTAAGGGAGGTAGATTATCTTCTTTTAATCTGGCTGAACCTCTATAAAGAGAAGTTTATTAAGGCATTTATAAATAAATATCTATATTTAAATTAATTTATTATATCTTAAGTAGAAGGTATCTATTTATTACTTAAATCTCATCTTAAAAGCTTTAAGGCTAATCTCTTTAAGGCTTTCTAGATTATTAAGCTAGTATTTATAAACCAGCTAGCTATACTGAGATCTACATAGGCTCTAGAATAGTTAATAAGACTTACTTAATGAGCTTATATATTATTAGGAGCTCTATACAGCCAAGTCTGCAGTTAGATATTACATAAGGTATTGATAATGGCTGATCTGCAGCGAGAATGGATAGAGGAGAGTCTCCCTTAATGCACTGGGAGTTTCATGAAGACCATAGGCATGCCTTATGCCTATGCTCTTATGCCTTTAATATAGAGAAATAAGCCATTATTAATAAGTTATTTCTATTCCTATTAGTATCTCCAGCAATCTAGGATGCCACTGCTTATATTTAAGCCTCATAAGATTGCTGATCGCTATACAGCTTTAAATTTACAGCCAGCATTAAGTATATGGCGAGATTTCTATGCATTTAAAGCAGTTAAAAAGGCACTACTTCCCTCAGCGCCTAAGAAGCCACTAACCTGCTCTCAATATCATAAGCAAGGTCATAACAGAAGGTCACATCTATGCCCCAAGAGGTATACTGAGATGGCAGTAGAGGTTACTGCTATAAAAAGAGAACTCAAGATAACTATAGAGAAGGCCATATATATACCAAGCAGGTCTGCATCTCCTGCTGCCGCCATAAGTATAACACTATAGATAACCCCGACCTCAACCTACTACTATCTTCAAGAGGGCATACACTGTATATATACTGAGTATAAGGAATCTTATGAGGTGTAGTTTAACCAGCAGCCCCCTAGTGCCTCTCTTACCGACCATGCCTATAGAGAAGCTATATGGCTGCCTTTGGAGTATAATCTAGTTAATTATCGGTGGTGCCGGCACTCAGATCAGATAGGGCCTTTCGTTAGGCTTCACAATAGCCTCAAAATAAGAGATTAGATATTAAAGGAGATGAATAACTGGCTTAATGATGACCGCAGAGAGGATGATGTTGCTGATCAACTGGAAAGAGAGCTTTTCGAAGCAGAAGGCATTAACTATATATCCCGGCAAGGACCTGCAAGTCGAATTATATTATGGATACAGCGGGGAGGCGATCTAATTCTCCCGGCAATATAACCAATCAGTCAGTCAGCCTGATGCCAAATGAGATACAATAGGATAATAGTCAATTGAGAGATATATATAGATAGAGTAGACTTAGGAGAATTAAATAATATATTTATCATTACTTAATTGCAGCTCTATATAATTAAAGTGCTCTTTTTTATTTTATTATATTTATAATAATAAGGAGTCAATATAATAGAAGTGCCTAAGTTTATTAACTCTTATAAATTAATTATTTTAATTGAAATGCCTATACTTATAACTAGCTATTAATATCTAAATAGAATAATATATATATTATTAAATTTAGAAAAAAAAGCTAAATTAATTAATATATACCTTAATACCTTAATCTATTAAAATTTAATATTATTAATAAGTAATAAAATAATATAAAGTTAAATATAGAGAATTAAATTATATATTTATAAGTAGGTATATTAAGTAAAGGAATTATATATTTCTCTTTAAGTAAATTATAACCTTAATATAGCAGATAACATTAATACAGTAAGAGATTTAAATAGATATATATGCCACTAAATATATATAAGTAAGTAACCTTAAATATCTTTAATTCTCTCTACTGTCTGCCCTACCAAGTCTATATAATATGCCTCTATGGACTAACCGAATTAATATATATGCCATTCTGCTGGGCTACCTGTAAAGTCAGTATATATATAGTCATTCTAACTGTAGGCATAGGCCATATTGTAGCAGGGATTAGAGGCCCTGCTTAATATACTGCATCTTGCCGTTGCAGCGTTTAAGCTGTCTAGAAAGGCATAGCATCAGGGACCGGGCGATCGATCTATTAGTTAACAGCATTATGAAGCTGGCCTGCATGCCAGTTTCTATTAATGCTGTATCTCTGGTTCTACATTTATACAGTTGCTGGAGCACCAGCAGGGATAAAGCTGGTGTTGTATGCTGTATGCAGCTATTGCGGCGTGAGAAGGGCCACATTAGTATTGGCTCCCGGGGGAGCGTTCTGGGCTATCTAACCATTGGTGTTGAACACATTATGCACTGGTTGTTGTGCCCCCAGATTCTCTTGGCCATAAAGAACGGGGACAGGGATAGGGGGGAAGAAGCCTGAAGCCTCACTTACCCTTTGGCTAGGCAGGCTATTTACAGAGAGGGCAGGCTGCAGGATAAATTGGTTGTTTTGGTTTAAGGGAAAAAGGCAGGAAGGGGTTGCTATATTATCCTTGAAGATCTTGAAGTTGGGATTCTTATTATTATTATTAAGAGCCATTATTAAAGAGATAGAGACTATATAAGCTTAAAGACTTATTGAGTTATTTAATATCTTGAAGGAAGATATTATATTAAGGGGAGAAGATAAGGAATTTATCTCTTAATTTATATATTTATCTACTGATTGATTTATAGCTATATTGAATACTTACTGTATAGATTAAGAGTGAAAGAGGAATTATCTATATAGTATAACTGAAGGCATGATAATAGATATTCTATATATAGTATCTCTCTTTATTAATGTGATGAGGCTCTTTCCTTTTCCTTGATATTGTAAATAGATAACTGTTTTTATGTAATATTATAAGTTGAAAGGTTATGTTACTTCTGTGTTATTTGCAGTGGATGGAGGCCAAATAGCGTATTAATGACATAAGATATAAAGTGTTGAGCAGTCATGAAGACGAAAAACGCCTCTGAATAGCTATTTCAATTGAAAATGGTGTTATTGTTGAACAGTAGGTGTGCAGTTAATCCAAAGTTAGAGATTCAGCCTTATCTGCATAACCGGTTGTGCGAAAAATACGTGACACTAAACGCACCACCGGTTGTGCGGGTATGACTTGCCTAGCTTTCTCTATTTATAAGTAAAATATACTCCCTTAAGGACCTCCTGTAGAATGATTATCAATTTATACTAACTACTAAAAGGTAAATAGATTATTTTCTACTTCTCTTAAATATAATCTTTATATACTTTCTTTACTATATAGAGTTAATAAGTATATTAAGCCATTAATAAGTATAGATTTAAACTATATATCTTCTATAGATTTTGCCTTAGCTAATGAATCTTCTCTATACCCTTCCACTTAATATACTTTTATAGTAAGTAGTTCCTCTTTTAGTAAGCTTTTATTTTCTATAGATACTTCTTCTATAAGAGTTTCTTCTTTTAGAGTATAAACTGAAGCTTCTACTAGTGCATCTACTGCTGCTAAAAGTTCCCAGTTTAATTTCTCTAATGTATTTTCTATAGGTTTCTCCTCTATGGCTTCTTCTATAGGATTTAAGGCTTATATATTATAAACTAAGTCAGGAAATCTATTCTATATAATAGATGCCAATATAAACACTTCACTGCTTAATAGCCTCTTAACTATAGAATTAAATACATTTAGTTTATTAATACCTTAATGCCTAGCTAGTCCTAAAGCTCCTTAAGGACCTTCCTAGTTATAGTAATATAACTATTAAGCTTTTTAAACTATTTTCTACTTAAATTATAGATTAAGTTAATATTTCTAATTACTAGATAAATAGATTTCTTATTAGGATAATGGCAATAGTATGCATTATAATATATAGACTGAAGAGGCCCTTTATATTTTATTACTAAATTGGCATAGCTACAGTAAGAGGAGTCAGCAGAATACTAATAAGGAATAGCTATAGCATTTAACTTTTTAAAGTAAAGCATTATCTTATTAATTAGAGCTGTTTTATAGATTACTTACTTTTAATTCTTTAGAATGAAAGGACTTTAGTATTATTAATAAAGAAATTAAATTAGCCGATAAGTAATAGCTATATTGGCTATTATAGTGATATAGGGATTAAGAGATATTCTATAAAGTTACCTTAATGCCTAACTCTTAAATTAAGCTATATTAAGTAATTAATTATAATAATTTATTTACTTAAGAGTAAGAGCCTATATTTTATACTATAGATATAGGTTTTAGTTATATAAGCTATTTTACTAAATAATAATTAAAATCTTTTCTCTACTTATTTACTATTAACTTTTATATTTATATTACCTAGCTTATTATTAAACTGCAGAGATATAAACTAAAAAATAGCAGCTATAGCACTTCTATTTAATGCCTTAAGTTTTAATGTAGGCACTCTTCTCTTAAGCACTTAATATATATACCTTTAACCTGACTTTCTTTCTGCAATATTTTAACTATTATTAACCTTTAGGCTTTAAAGGCAGCTTAATAATAGCTAGTTATAATATCACTACCCCTATGACTTTAGACTTTTATAAGCAATATATATACTTCTCTCACTACTAATTATAAGTTATTTAAGGGAATAATACTGCCGCCAATGTTCTATAAGCATTAAGTCTAAGCCTCTTTACAGTAAGGGCTTATTATTAAGCTATTAATAATATAACTATTAATATATATATAATATAGATGCCTTTAATAGTAAATCTAATGAAGTAGGAATATAAAGTAATACTTATGATATTAAGTATCTACATCTAGGTTAGGAATAAAAATGATATATTAAAAGATAAGATTATTATTGCAACTATATAAATATCTATAGCAGAAGGTAATATCTTTTATAAGTCTACTGAAGTTCTTATAAGTAAGGAAATACTAAAGAGATATAAGACTGATATCTTTTTTAAGGTATTAAGAATAAATAGTAAAAATATATATTATACTGAAGTAAAGGTATTTATTAAGCTTAAGTAATTAGATTGATTTAATTTAATTACTTTTTAATATAGAGCTTTTTCTACTTTAATAATGTTTAATAATTTATATTTTATTTATTTCTATTATAATTACTATTATCTATCTTAAATAATTAAGAAATATTAAGCTACTTAAACCCTATTATTACTTCTAAATACTAAGGATATAAACCTTTCTATATTCTTTATAGCAGAAATTAAGTACTTATAGACCTTATAGAGCTTCTTTATTAACTTAAGCTATAACTCTTTTATTTGCGGCATTTAATAATAGTTATTAGTATTTATCTTATAGTTTATTTACTTAAGCTTTAGCAATCTATAATTATTAAAACCTCTATTCTCTATAGTGTAATAAAATAAGAGAAAACAGTTAGCTAGCTTATTATAGCTTACTTTATATTAATTCTACTTATTAATTTTTTACATTATTTTAGCAATAAATAACACTTTCTTATTAATATCCTCCTATAGAAATACTTCTTTCCTTATAAATTAGAGTATTTATATAATTATTATTGCTGCCAGTATGTCTAGTTCCTTCTTTTTTTTAGCTAGGTAGAATTTATCCTCCTGCTTATTAATATATAGCATTACTATATAAGCATTAAATATTAAGGCCAATAAAAGCATTATATTATATAGCAGATTACCTAAGCAGTCCACTAAATAGTTATAGGCCTAATTTAAGTATTAAACTGCTATTAGATCTATTTTAATATAATTCTTCTTTAGCTTATTGAACCCTTCCTAAATTATTTAGGGCACTTTCTTAAATAATACCTTATAATCTATATTAATCTTTCTCTTCTTACTCTACTTTACAGTAAGCTTCTTGCCTACTGCCATTACTATATATAGCTTTACCTCCTTTGCTGCTTACTTAAGACTGTTTAGCAGTTCAGTTAATATTACTACTGATTGCTTATATCACTAGACCTTATTGAGTTAAATAATGCACTATAATATTAACTATTTGCAATAATATTTAGGAACCTAGTTTATGCCAGCCTCTACTATTTAGTTTATAATTACATTAATCTATTTATAGGCTATTATACTTCCCTCTCTTATATAGCATATAGCTTCACTCAATATAGATAGCTAAATAGCATTCTTAAATACTATAGCTTATATAGCAGTCTTATTGCCCTTTAGGTATATATTATATATCTTGCTTATAAAGTTACTTTATGCTTTATTTAACCTAAAAGGAGTAAGTAAAGGTATAGATTTATTATTATTTATTATTCCTAAGAATAGCTTATTAAATTACCTATATATTAATATTATTATAGATTAGCTTTATATTTCTGCCTCTATAGTGATTAAATTTACCAGCTAGACTTCCAATTAGGGTTTAGCCTATTATTTATATTACTGAGATAAAAGGGAAGTATAGAGTTACTTGGCGAATAGTTCTAACTTACCTACTACTAAAGGGTTCTTCACTCTACTTCTAGGCATTTAAAACTGCATTAAAATACTGTAATTATTAAAGGTACTCTATTAAGTCTTAACTGCTATATACTTCTTAATTAAGCTAAATATAAAGCTAATATGCTATAAAAGCTACTATCTATAGCACTTAAAACCTATAGAGTATTTTACCTAAGAATATATTAATGGTTTTAATGTATTTAATATCCTCTGCCTTAAGCTAGCTAAATTATATTTAACTATAGCAGTTAGCTGCAATAACTTAGCTATAGTAATACCTCAGTAATGCAATATATAGCAATATTAGCTTATACTCTTTACCTTTTATTTAAGGCCATTAAATAATATTTAGCTTTTTACTTAAGCCTTAAAAGTTAAGTATATCTACTGATATATATAGTTAAGCATATAACTTAAGGCTATTTATAGTGAGGAGTAGCTAGAAGACAGTAGATATTAGCACTCTTATATTATCAGTAAAGTAGTAATTACCTAAATGATTTAATACTATAAGAGCTTTTAATAGAGCCAGATTAAGACCTTTTTCAGCCTATATTAAGAATCTCTAATGCATCTCTGTCAGGCTAAGCTTAAATAGTTTAGTAAAGAAATAGAGAATAGTAGGGAAGATAGATAGCAGAAAGCTCCTCAGTATAATAATATATGCCTACTTCTCCTTAAGAAAGAATTATATAAGCTAAAAGATAGAATAGAGAATACTAAAGAAGTAATAATAGCCACACTTAAGCCTGCTCAGTTTAATAGTTATTATCTATTTTATCTGGAAAGTAATTTAATTCTGCAATATAGCCGCTTTTATGTAATGGCCCTTATGCATAAATGGCATAATTAGAGACAGTTAGTCTGGCATCTACTCGCCAGAGAGAGTTTATAGCAGCTGCTATTAATAGGCAGCAATATACCCTCTTTATATTGCTTTACTAGGAGGAAGCATTAAAGTATTAATGGTAATGCCTTAAGCAGAAAGTAGGTCTTTTAGGCTATATTAAATTATCTACTTAATGTTAAAGTAGGCATAAAAGTAGCTAAAGAATAAAATATTATTAATATTATTATTATAATAGCTTATATTATTGTGCATTATAAGGTATATATTATTTAGGAAAGATAGTAAATATAATAAAGAAAAGTTTTTATATTTAAGATAAAATATAAAAGAATAAAAAGTAAAACCTTTTAAACTGCTAAAATATTAAATAAGTATATATTAATCTACTAAAAGTAATAATATTTTATTATTAATATTCTATTAAAAAGCACTTTAAATTAAAGGGTTATACTTAATGCAGTTAATATTTACTGCTAATATATAGGAGATTTAATTAATATTATTAATATTATACTTTTTCTCTAATTTAATATAGAGATATTTAAGTCTATTGCTATATAAGTACTTTTAATAGATATTATAATTAATCTTAAGGCTAGCTAAATTACCCTCTAGCAGCACTTTATCTCTACTATCTATATTATCTCTTTAGCTGTTATTATTATTATTATAATTATCTATAGTATTTACATCACTTAAGTCAAGTTTAGAATTAAGTTTAGGCTTAATCTCAGATTCAAGCTTAGGGTTAAGCTCAGGCTCAATTTTAGACTCTAAATCAGAGTCTAAATCCAGATTATTATTATCTTCACTCTCTAATTATAGGCATATCTCTATAGGTAGGTCTTTAAGCTTTTTATTGACTTTAATCTCAATATTAGCCCTATAGTTATATATATAAAAAGCAGGCTTATTATTAACCTAAAAGCAGTTATATAAGTAATTTTTAGAAAAAGTCTTTTAATTCCTTATAAAGAGTATCTAAAAGGTTATTTACTTATTATATAATAAACTTAATATATATTAATTATTTAAGCCCTATAATAGCTTAACCCCTTTGCCTAAAAGCTTACTATCTATAAATACCTTAATAATATATTTAATAAGAGCTTTAGCATAATATTACTTAATAGCACTACTTTAACAGAAAGCCTTCTGCTATTGCTAATACTATTTATATAACTTAAATAAATTATCTATTTAACTCTATATTAAATGCATTATAATAAACTAGACTTTATAAGATACTATAATTACAATTTAAAAGGTTTAATTATAAATATTAAAAGGGAGGTTAATTAATATATATTTGCTAATATATAATAAGTATTAATATCTTAAGGTAAAAGTAATATTATTAAAGAAGTTACTCTATCTTATAATTAAGCATAGAGGCTAGCTAATAATGCTTATTATATTTAAGTAAAAAATTAAGAAGTATCTATCTTTAGGATTAATAGCCTTAAACCTAAATGCCTTCCTTCTATAGTTTATTATATATCTTTATTGAAATATTTTAAGTATTTAGACTGCATTAAAATTAAATATAATTATTTATAATATAAAGTTTTTAGCTAAAGTAAATATCACTATTATTAATATAGAGAAATTAATTAAAATAATAAGCTTATATATTAATATTTTATTCTAAAGTTTCCCTTAAAATAATTAATCTTAAAGTTATTCTTAATTATAGCTTAAGCCTTAAGAACTATTTTTATGCTATACTTATTAAAGTTACTGCTATTAATATAAAGTTTATTAATAAAGTTAATATTAATAAAGCTTTTAATATTATTATTATTACTTTCTTTAATAATGCCTATAGAAATGCAATCCTCTAGTTCTATAATATTGCCTAATAAAATATTATACTTATTTATTATATTAATAACTATATTAAGTGCTAATTAATATTAATTATTATTACTTAAAATTAAATAGAGTATTAATTTATAATTAAAAGCACTATAACGTGTATGATAAGCGAGTGTCACAGATAAGCGAGTGTCACAAAAATCCCTCAATTTACAACATGTCCATTTGATCAGATACTTCTCAACCACCAAATATGTCACAACCCTCAG
>NJCR01001476.1:0-32799 GCA_002234235.1 Fusarium hostae
TCGATCGATTTCGAAGCTTGGAGCAAATACAGCTGGCAGAGAGGATATATGATCTCCCACCATCTTCTTGTAATCCCGGACCTTGGATGGCGAGTTGATATTCTGCGGCGTTTGCCAGCGCTTGGCAAGAGAAGATATGAGTTGGTACTGAAGCTTTGTATGAAGTGTTGGTGTTGGCGTTGAACTCTTCAGGTCGGGTAGCTCAGGCTCCGTATCGATGTCATTCATGATGAACGGGCGACCTAAGATGGACGACAATTGCCTGAGCGATATTAGCCCTTGAACGACTCGTCATCTTGCTCTCCAGTTTCCACGTACCAGTTCCAGCAGTATAACACGCGCCAGGCTCGCCGACCAATCTGCACCTCAATATCCTGCGTCGCCTTGAAGTGTCGAGACTTGTGTAGTCCTACATAGATAAGGTGTTCAGTAGGAGCTTGGATGTCCTATTCGTGTTATTGACTTACCCAACTCATATGCCTCTTGCACGGCGAGCCCAATTGTGTGCCAGGCTTCAGTGAATTTTGCTTCGCCTTTGAACCAACAGATAGAAAGGACTTTCCACTGAAGGTTAGTCAGATGGTAGGACCCTGCTGGTATGGCCTCGGCAAGCCGTGTTCCAGCATCGTGGTAGGCCTTGGAAACATCCTTTTGAGGTTGGGTCAGATGGATGCCCAGAGTTGTTTGGGAATCAACGTCAAGATGCTGAGTGACGCAAGCGCACATCATGAAGATGAGCGTTGTGAGTTGAAGATCCTGGAGACATCGTTGTGGGGTTCTGCATGACCAATTGATGTATTGCCGTATAAAAGCTGGTGGGTGTATAAAATTGTAATGGTGATTGACATTGCTGAAGAATGCTTCAATTAGGGCGTCTTGGAGAATTGTCAGACGTGAAGCAAAGTCAGATTACGAAATGCTCACCCAATTGAGGCTTGGCAGGGAGGAAGCGGAGTGCACATCGTAATTGCGAGTCAGCGCTAGAATCTAGACTTGCAAGGTCATGACTGTCCTTGTCATTATGCTGCAAGCGAGGTCAGATACAGTCAGAACTCTCACTACGACTTTATCTATCTGGTGCGATGAACTGACTAGTGAGTAGGAAAATGCACCGTCGAGACAACCCTCATCCATATGTAACAAATGATTGAGACCTGTGTTTTCCGAAGAGGGGTCGTAATTGTTATCTTGCTCCTCTGCTTGGACTCGTGAGCGTTTCAGGGTAGGTGTTTTAGTCAGCGGTTTGGTAGACATTTTAAATAAATACCCGGAAGTAATGTTCGACGAAAGTGTAAACTTGGACATCATTATCGGTTTATGATATAGACAATGGATTCATTTTCGGAGTACAGTAAAAAGTCGGTGGTGGCCGAAATACATCGGCCGAAAGCTTTCGGCCTCACGCCCGAAGACAGAGTGCATAACTGAGGTGATACGGCCTCACCAATTTCCATGTCTCCCCCTCGCAGAATGGGGTTCTCACTGGCTAGTTGCTGACAGGGACGCGGTAGCCGACGGAAATAAGAAATGTATTGGCCCAATGGAAGCCCTTGATCCACTGACCTGCATCCATGTCGCAGCCTAGAGGACGATTGGGAAATGATCACCTGTCAGCTCTCCCTGGACAGCGGGATTTTCAGTGGCACACAAGCATTTTACAGTTGGACAGAGAGACTCACCACTTCTGAAAGTGTCCTGGCCCCCCACTGCCCGCTTTTTCAAGCACTGACAAATCTTGATGACGAAGCTGATCTTTTGTCTCAGCTTTGATCTTTTTATTCAGTCTAAACTCAATATTTCCAGCCGGTTTAACGCCGAAGGAGGGAGTTGTTCCAAGTTGTCGGGTCTGTCAGCCCTTCAAAATGGTAAAATAAAAGACAAACATAAAACAAATAACAAATGATCCAAAGAATCTTCTGAATAATGACCCAATAACCAGTCTTGACCAACCAGACTGAAGTTGTCTCGCCTGTAAAAACGGCGGATCAACCATCACATCAATCATTCTCGTCCGTCGGATCTCGGGAGCTTGTTTCCCAAAATATCTCCCCGATCGGAAGCTGTTGCATGTGAGCATTTTCTCGGTTTCATTTTCGGTGACAATCTCGTACCTCCACGTGATGTTGGCCTGCACAACATTCTGAATGCCTTGAATGTAGCGAGCGATATTTACGTCAATCTCAGGTCCCCAACTTGGCAATTGTTCAATTGCGTTCTGCCAATATTGGTATCTTTCCCCAAGAAGATTCCCCACAGTATCAAATGCCTCTTGTGGAGATTGGCCAGTCATTCGACAAGCTGCAACCATGCTAAAAGGGCAGTCGTCATTCTACGCCACATTAGCTTCCGTGATCTGAAATATTGTATGCAATGGGCCGACTTACCTCTTCCTTCCGGTAGGACAATATGTCGTTGGACCTTATATGTCAATTAGCCAATTAAAACGAGAACAAAGAATGGAGAGCTCTCACAGCAAGACAAAGTCCGCACCCAGAAGTTCTAACGTCTGGATAATGGGGTCTTGGAATACTTCATCTGGCAACTTGATGTCATGGGCATATTCGATCAGATGATATAAAGGCGTCACTCCCGATGAGAGCCGCCTTGTCTCTAGCATCTCCTGAATACTAGGAATGCTATTTGTAGAAAATTGATTCACATGATAGACTACTCCGTCTGTGTATTGCTTCATTGCGAGAGCAAATCTTCTCCGGGCACCTGGAACTATTAGCAATGTCCATATCAAGATCAAGTCACGAAAACTTGCCAGGGGTCGAGCCCTATGAAGATAATATGTCAGATCGCGATGAATGTCATGTCATAGGGCTGGACCTACCTGTGAGACTCTTCGAAAAATGTCGTCATGAGCCTGGACTACAGCGCTCTTTGTTCTGGTATAAGTCTTGTCTAGCATATCTGCCATGAGACTATCGATGACAACCTGCGACTGGTTCGGATCGGATTTCAATGATCCTTCATCAAACACTAACATTGTTAGGTCCCCCGATCAATAACAAACGTGAATAACAGCACATACTATCGTCGAAGGGAAAGACCTGGAAGGGTTGTTAGATGGCAGCAACACAAACAGTCACATGGTTCACTTACCCAGTTCCCCCAATCGCACATCGTCTTGAGCTTGTCGAATGGAGCATCAGGAGCAGCGATAGAAATGAAGATGGCAAAGTCGCAGAACTCAACCCTCCTTTTCATTCGAGGCGAGAAGGAACACTTCCTGATAGTGCATCAGCATGGTAAATAAGAAGTGCACGAGCTAGCATACTCTGCAAGCCATCTCTCAGATATCGGCTTGACTGTTTCATAGTTGGGATTCATGGGTGGAGACTCGACCACAAAGCCTTTGAACATGTCGGGAAGAATCACAGTTCTTCTCGACTGCATCTTCTTGGTAGTGAACACCTGCATGGTGGGTGCTGCAGGTACAGATTGTGGGGAGGGAACAACTGCGTTCTTTGACATGCAGAAATCAGCTCAAGGTTGGCTGGGCATCACGAGTACTCAAATATCCCAAAGCAAACAAAGAACGCCAGGGTTCTGATACACAGCCTCGTAGGTGTTCCAATCAGCCAGCTTCCCTTTATCCTGCGTCATTTTCTTTCAGCTTCACACTAGATACATACTAACCCATGATGGAATCACAAGTCCCAGACATCGTGCTCAGCTAGGGTGAGCATATCATACCAGGTGATGCGTAGACAGGGGTCTCGTTTACGAATTATTGGCAGACGAGCCACACACTCCGTGGGTATGGTTCAGATCTAAATCATGGAGTGAGAGACTAAGAGTAAGCATCCACCAACAGACCACCCCCTCGTCATGTTGATCGTGGGTTCAACGAATGGAGAAAGCCGGAGACCCCCAAGCGACCTGCGAGCAACAAGAGTACGAAATCTACCTTTGAATCAAGGGATAGGAACGGGAGGAGGTGTCCCGAGTCTAGTTGTCAGGTACATTTGGCCATCCCCAGCTTAAATTGAAGAATGTCTGTCCTGCTGCTAGGCAGCTCTTTTTGAACGTCAGTTTAGTACCAAGTCTCTCTTTCCAACTTTTATCTATTTTTTATCCACTCCACGATGAGGTTCTTTGGGGAACACGCAACTCAGGATGAGCTTCGGACCATTGGAAACCACTCTTTCACATGGACGAATGATCACATCCCCAAATCCCACACAGACCCTCTACGTTACGAATGTGATGAACTTGGAGCTGCTGCTGTCAAGGAGATCCAAGAAATCCACGCCCAGCAAAAGAAAGAAGGCCATCAAGTCGACAGAGCAGACTTGTTCGAGACACTTTCTCATCACCAGGACCATAGCCAAGTGCTTTCGCGGCTCTGGACCGAGGTCCATACTGTTCCTTACTGGGTTGATTGGGACCAGATTGCCCGAGGACAGCGTTTCTTCTATCGTTATGCCCTCGCAAATCTCATCGGCTTTGCCTTTCAAGGCTTTGTTGGTGAGAATTCTGCTTCTACCAGCGTCGTCGAGGTACTTGCTCGTACTGGTGGCTTCAGCACTCGTGTCTTGAGACGTCGATTGCTCGAAACATTTCAACTTGTTCTTCAGGTCACACACTCTCTTGATCATGTGAAGCCTGGTGGACCAGGGCATAGATCGATTGTGCGAGTCCGTCTACTACACTCCATGGTCAGACAGCAGATCCTCAAAGTTGCCGCCTCAAAATGCCGATTCTTTGATCAAGAGACACATGGTATTCCTATCAACACCCTTGATTCGATACATGCCATTGCAACATTCAGCTGCAACCATGCTTGGCTTCAGCTCCCTCTTATGGGGATCACCCCCGAGAAACAGGAAGTCGAAGATTACATCGCCCTTTGGCGATACGTGGCCCACGTAATTGGGGCGCCTCAAGGATACTTCACATCAGCAACACAAGCTAAGGCTGTGATGGAAAGCTTAGCTTATAACGAGCTCCTTGTGACACCTACTTCTGTTGTCATTGGGTACAACTTCGTCGAGGCCCTCAAGGATCTACCACCCATGAACATCTCCGATGGTTTCATTCAGGCTGCCAGTCGCGTCTTGAATGGCCACGAGATCTGCGACCAACTTGGCATGGGACGGCCCAGCTGGTACTCATATGCCTGCTTCAGAGGCCATTGCTGGTTGGTGTGGAGTTTGGCTAGCCTGCAGCGATGGATCCCTGCGTTGGATGACAAGGTAGTTAACCTTTGTCGGGACGGCCTGCATACCGCTATAATCCACAGTAACCAAGGTCTCGGAGGTGGCTCCATGCTTGATTTCAAATACGTTCCGGATGGGCGGATCCAAGGAAAGGAGAAGAATGACCGGGCCGAGGGACGTTTGTGGTTCTTTGAAAGACCCCTTGAGTTCATGTACTTTGTAGTGTTTGTCATTGGATGCACGGTAGTGTTGGCATGGTTGCTTTGCATGGCGCAGCTCCTTGCGCTCGGGACCTCGCGTCTTGGAAGATAACCTGGTTGGGCTGAGATAGCTTTCTGTACTATAGATCGCCCCGTAATTCTATTCGTTGTATGAACCAACATTCGGGCTGCCGTGTGCCTAATGTCAACCAAAGTCCTAGATCCGTATAACCCTGGTCAAGTTCAGGGCCGCAGCAAGAAGACCTCCCTCGCTTGGCTGACATTCTGGTGCCAGAAGTCGAGAGATCATCACGTATTCAGAAGAAACGAGGTATTTTCAGCTCCCAAAGAGGCAATAATTACCAAACTCGTTCCGAACTATCTCACTTGCTCCATAATCGAACTGAGACATCGTGTCGTGCCACTTTATACATCTGATAGATCACTGGTCAAAGCGCAATCTACCAAGAAATTATTGTTTGTCTCGATCGATCCGGCACGTCCACCGTTCCCTGGAACAATGACCAATGAGAAGAGCTCAGTCGGTAGTGCGAGAGTAGGTAATCAGGGAAATATTGGACCTTGGCATCGTGGTTGGGTCAAATAGTGCGGGATCGACAAACTAGCTTCGCGTGGCTGTCGTCTGACATGATAGAACCCCTTGTCAAAAACTCAGCTGCTCCACACCTACCATGGCAAGTCACCAAATGCTCAGCTATCTAAGGAACAAAGTGAGTTTGATATTGCATGACAGTAGTTCGAATTTTGTTTGCTAAAATGGCGTGGTCTGCCACGTCATTCTGCTGTTAGCCTCTAGTGATTTACAAGTGCGCCAAGCCTCTGTATCTCAGTGTCAACTTAATCTGCCAGTTTATGTGAAAGCGTCTTAGATCTAGCACGTAAACAATTTGATGTTTGACGATCCAAACAATGAGTGATTTAATCCACTAGGCGCCGTTCACACGGTATCCGTTCCCCGATATTTTACGGACTGCACCATCTTTAAGCCATCTACTGCAGGCACCCTGACCCTGGTCACCGCGAGGCCCGCGCCGTGAACCAACATGACATGCTACGCTATACTACGCTATAACTGCGCTATTGCCCATACCACCGACGCCAAGAGCGTGACGTGTTAAGTCTGACCAATGATTTGAGTAGAATGCTAGTATTGGTGCTTTCATCTTCAATAGTATGTGATAGGAGTTTTCATACTAGGGTAATCTCTCGCGAATCGAACTGAATCATTCTTGTCATGGCGGTAGATAGGAGGGCTTTGGGTGCCTTTAGGGACAAAGGGATGTAAGACCTGACATCAGGGGGCCAAGAACAAGTAGCTAACATGGTCAAAAGCGTTTGTCACTTGGGACTAGGCTTTCAAGTTCTCGGACCCCTCGACCCCTCCCCTGAGGGTGGCTTGAACTGCAAGTTGACCGTTGATTCCTGGGCCGCGTCTTCCGCCAGATTGCTGGACACGCTAACCAGCCCTTCGACTTTAATGATATCATAAGAGGCCGCTCAATTCAGGTCTCCGAAAGGCCCATGCTCTTGAGTTTGTTTGCTTGCAAACGGAGAAATCCGCGGCTGAGGATATGCCGTTGGTGGGTACTCGTCTGCCTGTATCGAATTGACCTTTGTTCCTGTAAGCAGCCTAAAGCTGGATCCCAGAGTCACAATTTTAAGTCAGTTTAAGGAGACTTTGGCCGGAATGCAGAACCAAACACAAAACGCAAATATAAACCACCGACCCCCAATACAGGCAGTGCCGCAAGTATGTCCTAGGGTGTACTGTTTGCTTTCAACTGGAGTCTTTCCGCACACTATGTCACCGGGGCTTAGAGAAGGTTGGACTACAGCCATCATAATGAAGCATAAGTAATATCTATTTAGACAGGCTGGTATACAGAAGCAGCATAATCCCACATAGATATCTGCCTCAATTTGAGAGGGCTTCAGAAGATAACCAATGAGACCGGTTTCGGTATCGCATCTCTCTTTCCAGTCGCTCAAGACACCCATAGTAGTAATATAAAGCCATACATTCCTCGGACGCTGGTGACATTGGGTCGGATCTCAATATAGATTGAGATGTTCGGGATAGGCTGTAGCTGCCTGTCCAATTTGGCTCTACTCGAGAGAGACCGCCCAAAGTGGGTGCCCAGCAAGACCATCTAACCACAAGACTCGGTATATATTAGCAAGTCTTATTATTCTATAGTCGCTCCATGCAACCCAATCGGCATGTCAAAGATCCGGGGTCTTTACAAAAGCTCTATACCCAGAATGCAAGTTGCAACCATCCTAATATAAGCGATACAAGTGAGACAGTCGAGGAGCGATATTAGCATTCGTTCTGCGACTTTTCGGGAAACTACTTGGCCTCAGCCAACATGCCGTCGCAAATCGAGCTACTAAGCTAAGGGTTGAAGATAATATGTCAACTGTGTGTTTGATCTGAAGGTAACACATTTCGCTCGTAACTTTAGTACAATACGAGTTCTGGCAGTCAGCTCACCAGTAGTAATATTCATAGTAAGGCAATTAGGTATGAAGTCCCTCGACATATTTGGCTATTGTACCCTCGTCTTCCTAGTATACTAGATCTTAGAGCTGCCTACCTAGCGGCTCCCCTCCGCTTCAGTCTCATGTCCACGTGTTTCTATCTTCCATCAATTAAGCTTCTTTCATAAACTATCGTCAGCTTCTTATGCAGAGAAGTGGGTAGCGCGGCGGTTGTTGCGGTTGTTGGTGTTATTATCGTTCTGGTCCTGGGTATCTTCCTCATCATCCTCATCGTCGTTGCCGTTACCGTTGCCCGCGCTGCCTGTGTTGTCTGCATTGCCAGCGTCAACAGCGTCACCAGGAGTACCAGCACCACTTCCATTGTTGTTATTAACGTTGCCAGTACCAGTGTCGTTGTTGTTGCCATTGTTGCCAGTAGCTTGGGCCATTTGAACTGGAATAACACCACCAAAAGGACCAGCCCGTGCCGGGTTCTGGCAACGAACAAGGCAAACATTTTCCTCACCAGCAACGGAACCAGTGCAATTCTGTCCTGCAGGGATAGAAGCAACAAGAGGAAAGTCACCCATCTCGCCATCGCGGTTGCGGCCGCGATCGTTGCCTTCAACGTTGGTAGTCACTTGGATGTTGTCCCATGAGGTGCCAGTACCATCAGAGTTGATCATACAAGTATAGGGTCCAGCGCCGTCAGAATTGACCTGGTGGACGGTCATCTCAAGGCTGCCACCAGGGTTGACTTGAGGAAGCTGACTGCCAGTCTCTTCCATGATGTCGAGGGTGCCCTGCTCAATCTGGTTGTCACCACCAGCGAGTGTCTCGCCAACAGTGTCAGCAGCATCACCACGGAAGCGAGTAGCATCAGTTTGGAAGGGCCGGCGCCTGGTGCCATCGCGAGGAGTGGAGGTGTCAACACCGAGGGCCATCCCAGAGCCGCCAGCGTCCCCAACTGCATTGGTAATGACGCTGTGGGCAGCTGCGAGATCAGCAGCGACGAAAAGAGCCCAGACGAGTTTCTTGATGGGAGCCATTACGAATGTTGTTGTAGTGTAGGGTCAAGACTAAAAGTAGTGCGTGGAATTGAAGAATTCGGGAGGGTTGATTAAAGACCTGACCGGCAGGAAATAGAAGTAAAGAGGAGGGAAGAGGAATGTACTGCTATGTTGAAGATGCTGATGCTGATGTTGATGATGAGAAGTATTAATGAAGGGAAATGGACATCATTTATAGAGAAATCTCAGATGACCTTTTGTCTGTTCCTCCCCGTCTTAACATACACATATCACCACAAGAGACAAGCCAAGAGAACACAAGACACCCTATGAGACGTTCAAGAGCTTCACAATGAATGGTGGTTTCTACAAACATATCACCAAACGGCTTCACTTTCGCTTTGACCCTCTCAGCCAAGACCCGGAATCCTCGTCTCCCGAGAGAACCGAAGAGCACAGCTTCTTTATTAAACAAAACGCCAAACGCGTTTTGGCCATCTCTGCAGTGCGATTCGCTCCAGAAACTATAAACCACTCATATATGGTTATTTTGAACATGAAACGTTATGATTGCTGCGCCCACCGACCATGATCGACAAACTGGTCATGGCAGATGTATCATGATTCATTGCACACACAGACACCTGAGCCCCTGTACTTGTCACAGTGCGTGCGTGAATCGCGACACCGACTAGTTACTGGATTGGCTACAAGTTGAAAGATTGCGCATAGCCCACTTTAGACTGTTTTATTCCTTGTCAAATTATGGGAATTCTAGCCGGTGATTGATCAGACTGGAACCTCGCTACACCCTTTTCAGCTAGTCGTCTGTGAGAAACCAGGGGTTCAGGTGCAACTGACACCAACCCTTGTTAATCTTCTGAGGAGCCAATCGTATCTCGCTATCGTTAAGGCCCGAGATCTGTGTTGGTATGGAGGCTGTTTGTTTCCTTCTTGAGGAGCTAATCATATGTTGCAAATCGCGTTTTAAGGGCTGTAAAACCTATTATAGAAGGAGAATATAGGCAATAAAATGTCGCCACTTTAGGGATAGTAGCTTAAGTTCGCCTTAATTATGATTTAGGCAATACTTACCCTTATTGTAGGTAACTTACTGGCCGCTTAATTGGGTTAAGTAGGAGATCTAGCGTCAAGATCCATCACGCTACTGTCAAGAAAGTTTGCAACCAATGACATCAACTCGTCATCTGCTGGAAACCAAGTCTTGAGTGAAATAGAAATAAACAAAAACATTCTAAATGTTGATATAGAACACACCGCCGTTCACGAATAGCGACGAGACGCCGGCCAGAACTTCTGTGCTAGGACTGGGCCACTTTTGGCATTGTGATGTTGTTCTGAGACCTAGTTCAGCAGTCTTTAAACCACCATCGTTTGGTGTTCCACGCTGCTTGATCTCAAGAATGATAAGGAGTTCCTTAACTGACCCAGGAGAGATTTGAATATCTGATTCTGGGGATTGTCTTTGGTGTGTCTGTATACCCGCGCTACGGTTGGCTTATGCCATAAGGTTTGTGGCTCTAGTGTCTATTAAGAATACCCAAAGGTATATATGAGTTTAGGTAAGATTTAGGTAGCTTTTATAATTCTTTAGGACCGATAGGCTTTATGGCGTCCAAGGAGATAGGACCAATTTACCTGTGAACGAACATAACAAAACGTCGCCTTTAGGCAAGCCTAAAGAATAGCCCAATGAACTCAGGTACCAATAGTAGCATATAAGATAAGAGGCTGTTTTTAAAGGACGTAACTTATCTCCCTTTTTTCTCTTTCGCTTCGCCGATGTGATAAGTCAGGCCAACATGCATTCAGAGCTGAAACTTGCATGGCTTGGCATCAATATTTGCACTTTGAGCGCCAATCACTAGATGCTCATTTTTTTCTATGTAGCTGAAAACACTTGGTCAGATCATTACTTCAGTCAGCGTACATCCTTTCTTTCACTTTCCAGCATCTTAACCTTCAACTCCATTCTACCATTGCAAATGCACACTTTTGTCTCTCAGCCACCATGGAAACGCGAAATAAGACCTGCACCTATTCCTTCGGGGACAATGGAACCACTGCCACTGTGAGCCCCTCAGGACGCCTCCTGCGAATGAGCCAGCATTTTCGCGGCGAGAAGGTTGGCTACTGTGTGGACCACCCGTCCATTCCCCAGCCATATGCTGTTGTTGATCGAATCACTCCATTTCTTTCCTCGGCCAATGACCCGGACCACAACATCGGGTTCTACCCTGATCTAGGATGGTTGGGTTACGGCGTTGACAGCGCACCAGCAACTTTCATCGATAATCGATGGCCTGTCTTTACAATCCATGGAGACAATGGAAAGGTCGAAATCGAGTACTCTATTTCTAATGGCACTGTCTATCAGACGTTCCACTTCGTCAGAGGTCAGCCTCTAATGGCATTAATGACCGATTTACTCATTCGCCAGCTGGAGTTTGCTGACAGCAACAATTCATTTAACAAGGCTGAGAAAAACGACGATGCGTACAACACTGAATTGTTGTCGCCTAAGGGGAATCATATCAAGCGATGGCATGATAGGGAAGATGATAACAAACATGTTGCTCTGTTCATCTCTGCTTACATCGGCACGGCCGCTTTGTCATTCAGAAGGGATCTCCAGAACAGCGGGCAGAATGATTGTCAAGCCTTTTGCATGGTCTGGCCTGATGGCATGACATCGGGTCCCGTCAAGATAACTTTCGTCTACGCTCTGGAATTGATCAATGATGAATCCCCCAAATTCACCTCAAACACTGTCCACTTTCCCGTTCCGCGGAAGCTCCCCGAAATACACATGGCTGACAAACCGGGATTTACCAAGTCTTGTCATCTTAACCATCTCTTGAGGCGCAACCTGGAACACATATTATCAGTCTGCAGCATTCCTGTATATACTGATACAAGCGACGATAACAACCCAGCTATCGCCTTGACATGTGGGGAGGTTGACGATCATCGTGTTGCTACTGCTGCAAGCTTGTGAGTTTGCAATTCAACGTATTATTGGCTTCTTTCAAAGCTTGCTAACATTCTTCAGCTATTGCTTTCAATTACTCCTTATGGCACTCAAGCATTTTGAATCCTTGCCGAAACACACTGAACACAAAGGTGCCGAAGCAGAGAGGTGCTATAGCTGTTCTATGGTGAAACGCATTCGCAGGGTTCTCAACGGTCATTTGAAATGGATCTTTGGAAGCGAATACAGAGATCTCGCCGGCAATACCAAATGTCCCCATACTTGGGTCAATGGTAAAGAGATCGCCGGGTGGGAAAAGAGCCTATACTTTCCCCCCGAGTCACTGGTCGATGTCCCGTTCCAGCTCATCAAGGCCGGGGACTTTTATAAATATGACAAGTCATGCGGGGTCCCCGAGACTGCTGGGCAGGCTGTCAAGGCTTGGATCAAGGATCTTGACACAAAGAACAAGCTTGGTTGCTACGCATTTCCACGCAACATGAAAGCGTCCATCCACCAGTTTTATCTTACTGACCATGTTCTGATATGGCGTGCTATGAAGTCTGCTGAGGGTCTAGGGTCTCAAACACGAGCTCTGTGTTGATCCTACAACAGAAGCGGCCGATCAAAGTGTTGAGGGAGGTCAATCAAGGAAAAGTCCCGGCAAGAGGTATTATTGGTCTAGCAACGTCCAAGGTCAAATTCTGAAACGGTTCACCGCTGAGAACCCAGTCTCAAAGAAGAGGATGCTTTCAGTATCCCGAAGTCCCAGTCACATCCGTTTTCTACTCCGCAACAAAGATGCCTCATTATTCCATGCTATGGACTCTGGCCTCTTTGACAAGCCTGGAGCAACAGCCGCCGCGGCTGAGGATGTTTGGTTCAATAAACTTGATATATGGAAGAATCTCGTGGATTGTCAGCGACTTCACGAGGATAATGACGATACGTCCTGGGACGAACCACTTCGCTTCGCTCTATCAATGATGATGGCGCAAAAGGGTAAAGCAATGAACTCTCTTTCACCAAGCGAGATGCATGGGCGTGCTACTTCTGTTCTTTTAGGCAGTGTCTGGCCCAATGATTTGTTCCCGGGACAGCTAGATGTCAATAGTGAGCCAGCCATCTACACGGATGAATGGAAACGAGATACGTACTGGGGATCGACCTTTGAAATCCCCTACATTCTTTGGAAGCATGCGCAGCCTCCAGCTGAGCCAAGGATTGCAGCTATACCTGGAGAGCCTCAATCTTCACCCGTGACAACCCTTAATCCGGAATTTTGGATATCTTTTAGAACACTTATGGAGAACCAAGCCAATGGAAATATCACCAATAAACCAAAGACTGGGCCTATGAAGGCCAGCTTTCCGTGGAACAATGTGGTGGACCAGACGAATATTGTTCAACTTTCGGACGAATGGCTTTATAATGTACCAGAGTTCTTCAAAAAGGGGTGCGAGGAAGCCAATTTGGTCAAGATCACACAGGCTTTGGATAATGTCGCCTTAACGCTGTACGGCCCTAATTTATGGGATAAAGATGTAAAAGGGGCCGTGATCAACGTTCCTCGATCCAAAGCTGGGAAAAAGGCACCCCCCAAATTGGAAGCCCTATGTCAGTTTGCGCACAATCGGGGCCATCTATCGGGACTAATGCAGGAGAGGAGGCTGCCCACCAAGTCAAAGAAGAGACTCTGTGCCTCATTCTCCGCAAATCGGTTTAAACACAGGCCATATCCACAAATTGGAGGAGAGTCAGAAGCGATGGTTATTTTCTTCTCCAAGCATGTTTCTTACGACAAGTCTTTCTTTGAATATACGACGGCCGAGAATAATCGATGGACCACTGAATTCCACCTGTCTTTTTATTCATTGCACCAACCATGGTCGAGGAGATATCCTAGGGATCTTGTTAGCATCTCTTCACCTGGAGAACATGCGGTTGACCAGGTACTGGTCAAAGTGGCCATGGGCTGGCGATTCGATGGTGACTTCTTTGACCGATACTGGACAGTTCACTTCCTGGAGACCAACCCACACAGAGATTGGGAGAAAGATGATATTGAAAGCATTGTGAAGAACATGCTTAGAAATCAGAGAGAGGAGGGAGTTATGGACTCTACGACATTGGATTTCAACGCGTTAGGGGACAACAAAGAACCTTGGAGACAGCGGAGGATTCTCGAGCTCCTCTTGTTTCAGAGAATGACAGATCGAATGCGCAAGGATACAGTTGAGATCTTGAATGACGCGAGATCTAATGTCTGGAAGCTTCCAACAGAAGAAGATGCGCGTGGAGCTATTTCAGGCACTGAAGGATCCAGCATGAGACCGAGGCCTCGCCGGACCTACCTATTTCAACAAGTGAGCCAACGCTGCCAGTTATACCAACAGATACTACAGGCAGTCGAGCAAGACATAGCCGAGAACTTGGCAAAGATCGAACTATGGTTAAGCAGGGAGCGAGACCGTCAGAATGAGCGGCCCCGTTGGACATTCAATGATGAGATTAAATATCGCAGTATTATCTCAAAGTTGCTCATTCAGAATGATCACAGTATCCAGGATCTTCGGCGAAACCATGGGAATATCTCGCAGTTTAACGAAGTGTTGACAAGGGAGCTTGAAAGAATACGCAATGAGGTCGATCAGCGCCGAGAAGATAATATCAAGCGATTTACTTACGTCACTGTCATCTTCTTACCACTGAGTTTTGGTACAGGTGTGTTTAGCATGAGTGAAGCTCCAGCTGGTGATACTCTAGAGAGCATGATCAAAACATCTGCTGCGGCTTTTGGGGCAACAGTAATCCTACTGGCTTTTTCGGGCCAGCTAGAGTTGCTCTTTAGAAAAGCGAGGGAGATGCTGTATAGGTTCGCCGGTCTACTATCGTACTTGTATAAATACAAAGTGAGACTGTCCGTGTCGAAGTTATCATGGTTCTTTCAAAGGGTTTGGGAGAGATTTTGCCTATTCTGTACTTCACTAGGGGATCAATGGACCTTGAAAAGAAAGCGACAGGAAGAGACCTCTATGGCAGCAGGGGTGAGTCGTGGCGAACAGGAGCCAGCAGGCGTTTAGCAAAGCAGAAGAAAGAGATAGAAAGGAAAGTGACAGGAGGGAACAGAATCTTGTATCTGGTGATAGTATGAATTGACGATGGCTTAATTTCTGATCACTAAGCTATCTAGATAGTTGAAGACATGCTTTGGTAGGCAAGAGAGACTTTCGGCGCAATCGATAAGCCGATGCTTAAGACTGCCACCTTTGGATGACGAAAGGATGTCAATTAAGCTCCTATGGGGCGCATTGACTGTTGCAGCTCATTTCCTTAGTAAACGTTAACAGGAAACTAAACAACTGAGAAATCTCCCTCTGCTTCTTCTGATCCCAAAGTCACGGAGCGCTATGGTCAATAACCAGTTACCAAGGAATGTCCTGCCCCTTATAATTGGCATATTTCCCGAAACTGTATCACAAGTAGCCACGTCAATGGTCTTAAGCACCAGCTTGGCAGATTCATCAATAGTTGCCAAGATTGACTGATGAAATCCCTCAGGACCAGAAAACTCTCCAGTATCTGGGCCTATAAAACCTAGATGCAACAGCAAAAAAGAAACCAATCCTTCATTCTGATGGTATAGTTAAAAGTCGGGTGGATGCAATATAAGCGGGACAAAAGAAAACCAGGCCAGAAGACATTAAATCTTACTCTGCAGCTGCTCATTTATCAGGAAGCCTTTTGTAGCGGAGTAGTTTAGCGACTCGGCGATTTAATGCTGAGGAATACCACTACAGCTCAAATGCTGACTGCGCCTCTTGGATGTCTTCATTATCAATTCCCAGGGCTCAAAATGTCTTTGCCCACCAATTCGATACAGCTAGTAACGTATGACCTTTCATTTACCTTTCCAACTTAATCTCAAGCTTCTTGCCAGCTTCGTCCAACTCCTTCAAACTCATCTTTTCCAGCGCAGTCACCTCATTCTTCAGTAACAATGGCAAGATAGAGCCTTTCCATACAACACCATTCCTTTTAGATGGTAAATCTTTCATAATAAGCCAACCCGCCGACGCCATACACATCAATAGGAGTACCGCTGGCAACACCATCCACTCCCAGGCAACCCTGAGACATGATCTATTTTCCAAAGCGTCGCCTTTAACTCTCGTGCTGGAATCCCCGTAGGCCCCCAGTCCAGCACGTCGCATCTCCGTCGTTATACGCATCGCCATTGAGTCGAAGTTCTCTCGAATTGTTTTTATGCTCGTTGTACGAGCACGTAATATGGAGACCATGGGCAACGAGCTTTTATCGGGAAGAGTGAAGCAAGACGTATAGTCGGCATGGAAGCCTTGAGGCCGACGGGAGGCGATGAAATTCTCCTCGTGGCTCCTTTGGAAAGCATTTTCAAAGTATGTCGGGAGTGTCATAATGCATTCGTTCGGCGCAGTGACATTCTGGTAGCCAATTGGTCCGCCAGGCTTCTGGTCCTCCCAGCTTTTGGGGAGGACTGAGATAACTTGTCTGGCACTCTTCGGCAACTTCTTAGATTCCGCAGTCATGTTTGTTGATGTATATAGTGTATCGTTGACAAAACAGGGAGATTGAACGCCCTGGTAAAATTCAGCGACGCTCACGTTGTTATATTGCGGAAGAAGCGGCACGCTTTTGATGACCCTTTCTGAAAGAGCGCCTGCGCGTACAATACCAGCGTAGTGCTTAATGCATGGATATAAAGTGCATGTGGCAGCGACATAGCCCGTTGACTCATACCAAGCCGCAGGATCATCGTATTTGTCACTAGTTAGCGGGCAAGACTGGTTGCCATTTTTGCAGTTCTGCTGCGAGAATGCTAGCATAGTCCAATTTGCAATTGACCAACGGGCAGTGTTGAGAAAGTCGTTTGGTACTGCTTCACCCAAATATCCAAGGTCCCCTGCAACCGTGGCATCGAGATACTTCGGTCCTTGGGAGGGGACACCTGATATAATTTCAAGACGCTTCGTGCGGTTCTGGGGGCTTGGTGCGGCCAGACTCAGTATAGCTTGAGCCCTGCCGTAGATAGGCCCAGCCATTTTGATTTTCACCAGCTTCGATATACCCTCACAGCGGTTACACATTCCTAGGCTGGCATGTGAAACGCGTTCCTGGTCTGGCTGTCCCTGTCTGTCAGGGTAGGCTTGAAAGGTGCAATTTCCCGAAGGGCAATTAAACAGACCTTCAATATTCGAACTTTGCGAAGGATTCACCACCGCATCTTGAATAGCAGCTTCTAGCCCGACATGAAGTTTCTATGCTGAGGGGCGCTCGCTGTAGCAAAGACTTTCGTCGACTCTGTTGGCCAAGGAAATTGTCGCTGCCTGCTCTGGAGCAATCCTGGCGCAGTAATGCGGCTGGATTGTTTGTTGTGTAAATGGACCAATGGCCAGGGACACTACAACGACGACCACGGCTATCATAGCCTGGGGTTGCCTTTTAAAGACAATTGGAAGTAGCATTAGCGAACCCCAAGCGCCCCGAGAGGCATCGTCGAAGCGTTGCATATCGCCCACTGGCCTGAATGTCCTTGTAATCCAGTCCCATTTCAATTGAGCCAAGACCTCCAATGCCACGAAGGCCAGGATTGCGCGGTAGATGGTAGCTATAACGGCGATGAGAGCGTTGAGTGTGATACCGATTCCGCTGCCTCCATTCCAGTCAGGCATCTCATGGGTGTTGTAAGCGCCGAGGACAGCGAATATGGATCCAAGCAGCGCTGCAGCTACCAACAGAAGGGCTAGCTCAAGGCTCCAAGCCAAGAATATGTTTCTCGATTGCTTCTTGGGTAAGTCGTGTCCATCATCGTGCCTGATCTCTCGAATCAAAAGGCCAGTATTCTCGGTACTTTGCTCTGCGCCATCTTCATCATACCAGCTTCTTGTGGCTGAAGTTGCTTCGTCGTGTCCATTATTCCCGCTTGTCGCTTTATCGCGTTTTCCTTCGGAGTTGTCAACTTGATAAACATTATCATGATGGCCAGTCTTTCCAGTGCCTACCGGAGGCAGTGTCGCAGTGCTGAAATTCAAAGGCTGGAGTAAAAAGTGCGACGATTCGTTTGGGTCCGCCATCTTTGTGGAAGCTGGCCATGCAAGAGGAGAGTGAACCTCAGGTATTCCCATCCTCTATACAGACATGGAGGAAGGTCTTGAAAAGCTTATTCAATCTCTTGGAAGCATCGATTAAGGTAGCAGATATAAAAAGCGCGATTTAATATCCACTTTTAGGGTATCATTTCTTCGCATTGTATGCCATTTCGGTCACAACGAAAAGGGCTCACCTGCATGAAACAAACACCCAACACCTCAATGCCAAGACAATAAAAATGCATTTCAGGACTCATTTACCCAATTATATTGAGATCACTTCCCTATGTGGTCTCCACTGCGTCTAGTCCTATCATATCGACCAACCTAAGGCGAAACCCCGGCTTAGGCCCGCAGCCCGCTGTCCTAATATTAGGATTAGGAAAGTCTACTCCGTAGCTTTCACCACAGGGCTCGGTTGCGATAGCCTACCTATTTGAGTCGCAATATACACTAGCTTTTGACCCACGAAGGGCCATGGAGAGCTTTGTGAGTTGAAACGGCACTAGAAGTCCTGTAATACAATGACTGCGGCTCTTCAGGTTGTAGCCCTGCACCGCCCATCTGAAAAAGCGGCCGTTTACAGAAGTAGCTTAGTGGTTTCGCAAAGAGACTGAATGACTTTTTGGCTATGCAAGTGTAACGACAATATAATGGGCTATTGATGCCGATAAGACAGTGAGTTGTTGTTATGGATGTATTTGGATGTCCTGATTAAATCGCCTGGAGTATTGCGCTCTTTAATTAATTCTTCTAATAAAAACAAAAGGTATTATTTACAGTTTCCAAAAAATAGCAATTATATGCCGTGACTTATCATGCTGGATCCACAGGGAGGAGCTCTCCCCGCCTGCAAGGGGAACAGACAATGACAATTGACCTGCAGGCCCGTCTAGTGAGCTCCTCCGACGGGTTATCGGTTAACCACAACCGATAAGACAGCTGGTCTCGTTGGCAAACCGGACTAACTATAATGGTAACCCTAGCTGGGCCCCGGATTCCGGTATCTACAGCGTTCAACTTCGGTTTGTAGCTAACAATTCATTCTGAGTCGTGTCGCCAGGCTACTTGAGGTAGTAATTAATAAAAGCATTGAAACTAAATTAGATAAACCCACCTACTCTAAAATGTGTCATGATAATCGATAAAGATAACGCTCCATGAAACTAGAGCCTATAATTGTCCGTTAGTGATAGGCGTTCTAACGGACCAATAATAGCCATGCTCAGTCAACAAGCGTAATGAGAGAGATAAGTCATGAGTGGACTAAGTTGGTGGACTGTCTATACCCATATCAGCCGAGCTCACGTCAACAACCTCTGACCTTGATTCTTTGTGGCACACATTCATCGAGGCCGAGTCGCACAAGAGGACGCTCTTCGCCGCCCATCAGGTCGACACGTTATGGTATCAGTTTCTCTCAATACCCCGACAATTCTCGCATCTCGAGATCAAGCACGAGCTGCCCTGCCCCCAAGATCAATGGACGGCGTCTTCAGCAGCCGAGTGGGCGCACAAAAGACTAGTTGCCGTCGTTCCTGGCCCACCAGCTCAGTATCCCGATGCTGTTCGACTCTTTTTGTCATTGGCATCGAATCCCAGCTCCTTTCCCTCGTTCGATCCATATGGAGCCATAAACATCACCCAATTCCTTGCATCCAGCGCTCAAGAAACCTCGGGTTGGTGTGCGATGACAGGAATTATCAGCACAGAAAGGCTTGAACCATTGCGCAAGTCCCTCGAAGCGCTGGGCCCTGTTGTTCGGTCGGGGTCAGAACACGCAAACTGGCCTCTCGGGGCGTTATGTGAAGCTTCCTGGCAGTCTGCCATGATTGATGTGCGGATATGGTCGCCGTCGCATACCTGTGGCATCGTGGGTGGGACAATGGATGCAGTCTTGCAGCAGACCACATATCTGGCGCCATCTTGCGAGTTTCTTTGCGAGTCCAATACCGCACAAGTCATCAAACCTCATATCGATTGGTTTCTCACCTATCTCGACGCGCCACTTGTACCGGACTCAGAGGCGCCTTGGATCATGTTGTACGCCTTCAAGGCTTTCGTAATCGCCTGGCAATTGATTCGAGGCAGTACGTTAGGAACGATGCGAGTTGTCGGCGTTGAAGACGGAGATACCAATGGGGCTTTGCAGTGGGCCAAAAGAGTTTTCGGACGAAGGCAACATTGGCAGCTTGGCAAGATTATCATGACGTGCTTGGACACATTATAAGCAAGTATTTGTAAGCATTCACCAACTTTTTTCCACATATCTGTAAAATTAGAGGGAATAATCAAGATACCCACCCTTTAATTATATGCTCAAGACTTTACCACTTTGAGTCACCGAGTCGTGCGAGGTGGGATCGGCCCACACAGGGTTCTCGTCGTAAGTTAGCACTGAGAAATGGTCTGATAATTCACATAAGGGCTTGGACTCTTACATTTACTGATGTAAATTTGCATTATTCAGCATATTACAGGCTCTGCTGCTGACAAAGAGTCCCAGGAGGTATAACTATCAATCATGTTCCACAAGTGCACCGTGTTATGAAGTTCAGAGTAACATTCTCTATCTATGAAACCATTGAGACTTGGTCTAATACTTTGCCCCTCGAGTCCAGCTAAGCCTGCGCGATGCACTCAATCTCAATAACAGTACCGTCACCGGGAGGAATAGCCTGGAGGCACGAGCGCGAAGGCATGGGCTTGGGCAGAAAATCTATGCACACCTCGTTCATAGCGGCAAAGTCCTTCATGTACACATATGCTGGAACCTTGGATAGGGAGATGGATGTCTTTGGTGGAGGATAACGCAAAGGCGTCAAAAGTATCCATGGCTAAGGGCCTATGGATAGCATGGGAATTTGGCCGGAAATTATAGGTAAGTTTCTGCCGTATATCAACAGGACAATAACTGATCTAGATTCAAGAGCGAATATCCGCAATTCGTCTCATGACCGTCCAAGTACTTCTAAACGTCATTAGAAAGCTCGTCAACCATTTACTCGTCGTTGATGAGGAGCCCCGCTGGTGTCGACATGCAGAGTGGATGGGGCCGCATCGCTGCGAATCCATGATTCTGGGTTCAATAACGTTTTGCCTCTCGCGTGGGGGCTTGTGGCCTTTACCCGATGCGGAAGATGTGATGGATAGTATCGTCGGCCTGCGTCGTAAGATGACAGGGTTGGTGATCCATGACATTGGAAAGGTTGATGGGGTTGATCATACACTCTGTAATCCAGGGCCGTTCTTGCTGAGCGAAGTGGAAAGGGTCTTTATTGACATTCAGAATCCTGTCACAAAGGTCCACTTAGAAGCGATGGATAAGCAGTCGAAAAGACTTACGAATGCATGACAAAAATACGAAAATGATGGTTCAAGATCTGCATCAGTCACTTATTACCAGCTGCAGATTCTCGAAGAAGAGAGGCATTTAATGCTGCTAGTTACTCATTGGCATTAAGAGCGGCCCAGATAAGCAACATAACAACTCAAATAGATGAAAATGGTACATTGGCCCTTGATCTATTCGGAACCAAGCAAGCCTTCTGTCACTTTGTCTGAAATGCATCCATGAAACGAACGTCAGCAACAAAGCCACTCCAATGCAGAGAAGTGAAAGGTTCAATGGCTCGTATAAGATATTTTGTACCCGGTCCCGCTACGACTGCTTGTCAACCGGCACCAACTGCACTGCCCGCTTGGAGTAGAGCGCCAACAAGACAGACAAGTCGAAAACCGGCCAGATTAGCGATTGTGGCACACAAGAGGAGTATTTACGTGGTTTCAGAATGCAAATATGAGTACATTCAATTTTCGAGATGGGCAATTTTTATCCAGGATCATTGCCGGTTAGAACAGAACGTGCCCTGGAACCCCTTCTGGACCCATTGTGCGCCATTTCTTCTTAACATATCCCATCTCATATCATTAGGAACGCCATCATGTCTGGATTATATCATGTGACTGATTGGTAAGAGAGCAGGACAATCAACCCCTCACCTCTTGATATGCTTACGCTTGGTTCACAGTCAACGGGAATGCGAATTGTACTCATAAGCCATAATTTGTAAACTCTTTGCAACCATACTTACTTCGAAATCTCCCTACCTTCATTCTTACTTGGTTGTTCCTTGAGTCTTGATTACCCTTTCAAAAATGCCCCAACTCCTCGCCCGACATAGTGTAGCTGTCCCGCTCAAGCAGAGTCAGAGCCTCCAAGTCATCAGTCACACTCGAGCAATGCTTTCAAGCATCTCTTTGCGCAAGGGAAACAACCTATACAGTTCTCGCCGCAAGCCCATCTTGACTCTTGTCGATGACACTACCCCAGGTATCCACGACTTGCTATTCCCCGCTTGCGATGCTGAGCGCTATCGCCAACTGGGTGCTGTCGGGTATCATGATAGTTGCCACGATAACATGCACAAAGCACTCAAAGACTTTCCCGAGATTGAGGTCAGAGACAATATGTCATTCTGAGAGCTGAAGCCGATCTTGTTGTCGTCATGAGCGCGTGTCCTCAAGACATGGTCGATGTTAACGCGGATGGGCCTGCTGATTGCGAGTATCGTGTGATTGAGGATCTCGATAAGGTGTGACGTTTCAAGGTCGACAGCGAGTTGTTATCGTGTGTGGTTGACGAGCGGCAGTCTCAACGCCTAGAGGCGGCTTATGGTCCTTAACAAGACTGCGCATCCTTCGTTTTATACTGAGACAGGGCTAGTTATGTTTAATTGACCCAACTTGCCTTGCTGCGTTGAGTGGAGCCTTTCGGCAAAGAATTGTTACATCTACAGAAAGTGTGATGCCTTGTTGAAGTTGATGAGTCCCTAGCCTGAAACTCAAATCGTTCTTCCCCATTATGCTTTTGCTAGAGACTGTCACGCACTCCAAGAACACCGTAACATCTTTCGTTGAGCTCACCCTTTCAGCCCCATTTGGCTGGTGTCATAGCCATTCTCCTCCAGATAAGCTCTGAAACGAGCGTCCTCCTCTTCGAGCGTCTTAGGGTGCTGAATAATATGTTAGTACCAGTTCAAGATATGAGTGCTGATTGAAGAATCTGAAGAAACCACCTACATTTGGGATCAAGAACCAAACACAAAGAACTCCAACTACTGAAATAGCACTGCCGATGAGAAAGACAACTTGTTGACCCTTGAGCTTGTCGTCAAAGCTGACAAGGCACTTACTCAGTGCCTGTGTACCAACCGCAGCACCAACCTTGCCGATGGCTGCAGCAAATCCGAGGAAGTGGCCTCTGAGAGGAGTAGGGAAACTCTCGCTGCTGACTAGAAAGTTACAATCTCCAGGACCTACCGACAGAAAGGTTTGGAAGAGTCCATAGAGCGTAACAAAGGCAGGGAAGGCTGAAGGGCTGTTGAGAGGGTACATGGTGCCTCCAATGACGAAGCCGAACACGCAGACTATAGACCAACCCAAAGCATAAGTTTGACGTCGGCCAATGCGGTCCATGAGCAGGGCTCCGATGAAGGCACCAGGAAGTGCAAAGAAGTTTATGAGTGCTGACCAGCCAATGGACTCTTGCATGGTCTGGTCATTTGAGAACCCCGCGACTAGAGTTGGTGCCAAAAGGTTGAAAGGGTAGACGACGGCATCGTAGAGGAACCAAGCAGAGCAGCAACCAAGAAGAGGCTTCCAGTAATACTTAATGGCAAGCTTGTATGGTATCTTGTGCTGAATGGCATGCTTCTGATACTGAGTGGAATCCACCAAACGAAGGCGGAAGAAGAAGATACCAAGTGGAAGCTTATGTAAGTGAGCCGAGAGGTATCAGTCCATGCAGGGGATGAAGACTTACAATAATGCCAATACCAAAGCAGATGCGCCAGATGGCATCATTGGGAACACCCTTGTATGCAGCAATGATAATGAGGGACACGATACTTGAAGCTACGAAGCCGGAGATGATGGCGGCGTTTGTCGCGACAGCAACAAGCATACCACGTCGCTTTCGCAAGGCCTCGGTGCTATCGGCGCACTCTACGGCTTGCGAAGTGCACACAGTATACTCACCACCTAAACAGTTAACAACTCATCACATACTTGACGCCATTATAATGCTCGAAGAGACATACCTGCTCCAACACCAGCAACACCACGGCCAATAACCATCATCCAAAACATACCCTCCACAGTAAAACCGTGTGCTGCAGTGGCGATAACGATACCCTGGGCTCCTAGTCAAACTGTGTTTCGTGGCAGAGCCAGAGATACGTACCAAAACCAAGAATAGAGTCGTGAGATAGATTCCAACACGTCGACCAAACCGGTCAATGCAGAGGCCAAAAAGAAGCATACCGAAGATGTCACCAATGAGGATAGAGTTGGACAACCTGGTCTTGACTTCGGCCGTCATCTGCTTTGGGTATCTACTCTTGATTAACAGCTGGAGGCATCAGGTGAGAAACGGTATCATAACGTACAACTTGGCTAGAACAGTGTTCATGTATCCAATTATCTGGATGTTGTAACCATCAGAGAAGAGAGCAACTCCCTGAACCAAGACATCGAGCTGGCCAGGAGTTCGCTGGATAGTCTCATTGGCCTCGGTCTCAGCGGAGACACTTTCATCTGATGTTACTGCGAGGGTCTTGTTTGCATGCATCTCGTTCTTGTTGATGTTGTCCGCCATGGCTAAACCTCGAACCCTGTAGCAGCAGAGGCAAGAATGTTGATAGTGTTGATTGACCACGGAATTTACCAAGAAGGTAGTGTCTGGGTCTTATATAAATTTTCGATCGTCGTCAATGGATCAACAGGATGCAACCTGGTTCCCAGACATCTGGGAGTTCATCGGCGGTATTAAATTCTGCACTGAATGGCCCCGAACCATGTCCTGTCGGAGAATCCATGGTGTTACACGAATGGATAAAATCATACCCAAAGTTCTCCGATACCACCAGGAAGAAGGGCAAGAGAACGTGCGTCGAGCGACTTGGACACAATCACCAGGCACGTGGCTTCGGCCAACCCAAACAATCGGGTTTTACGTGCCGGTGATAATGGAGCCTCAAGCTGTTAGTTGCGCCGTGTAGACATCTTGGCCCGGCAGTTGGGTTCCGTATAAAGTGGATCGTTGATCGCACGTGGGCTGGGTAAGCTTGTCTGAAAGGTAACAGCTAAGGCTGGCTCTCATTGAATTCAGTTTCAATGTAACCAAGAACTTCGGGGTCCACTTTACTATATAGTAGTGTTGTTCTTCTGAATCAGGATCCCGGAAGTCCAAGTGGATAGCGAGAAAATAACGGCTGGAACTATATGCTATCACGATTTGTGATAATGCATTTATGTTCAACTAACCTCTTTCCTCTTGGAGAGATAGAGAGACAGAGAATAAACACACTTGAAAATTGCAGCCATGAATAATCCATCATTGGTATTGAGTGTACTTGACGCTATAATCGCAGCTGTGTCACTTACGTTGCGCTATACTTCTGTTCTGTTTGTCCGGTTTGTAAGTTCGCCTTCTTGCTAATATCCCATTTTAAACTTCATTCACCAGCGATGGCCGATGATAAATCGTTGACATGAATCAGCATCCTATAGGAAAACGATATCTAGATCATATCTACGGGAGTTTTGCAATATTTCTGCTTGCGTTCAGCGCAGAGCTAGCTCTGCTTAAATTCAACAAGCTTCGGCTCAAGAGACGCCTAGTTTCAGCTCCAGCGCTGGCTCTTATTGATAGCGACAGACCATTCTTCACGGTAGCCGGTTTCCTCATCAACTTAGGCTGTCTCGTCGCTGTCCTCGACTTTCTTTTCAGGGGCCATCTTCTGCATCAGAGTGCCGAACTGTCCTTCTCTCGGATCGGCTATGTGGATTACTCGACGGCTCGGATTGTATTGAGAGCTCCCGTCTCTGAGTATATTCAGGTCATTGTTACTTCAAGCTCGCAAGGGCAAACAAAGACCTACCCACCCAGATACGTCTTGCTGAATGCACACGCTGACTTTGTGGGGACAGTCCTGATAGACGGTCTCAAGCCAAACACTTCTTACAAATACTCAACTAATGCAAGCCATACTGGGTCATTTCGAACTTTGTCTCAACCTGGCGGTGACGTCAAGCGTTGGAGTCTTGCCTCTTCAAGCTGTATCAAGCCATTCTACCCATACAACCCTCTGGACCATGGTCTTCGTATCAATGGACTCGAACATTTGAGTAATTACCTGTCTGAAGACCCAGTGGACATGATACTCTTTCTGGGCGACTTCATCTACATCGATCTCCCTATCCCGCTCGGTTGGGATGCTGACGCGTACTCAGTGGCATATCGCCAGGTATATGCCTCCCCTTCATGGTCGCCCCAACTTCGTTCAACCCCTTGGATACACGTTTATGATGATCACGAGATCATAAATGATTGGGCAGGGAACAACACGGGGCTTTACAGGACGGCCATGCAACCGTTCTGGAACTACCATGGAAACGCGAACCCGCCATCAGAGTTTGGTGCCGATAAGACATATTACATCTTTCGATATCAAGGTGTAGCATTCTTTGTCTTAGATACCAGGCGATATCGATCAGATAATGCGATGGCTGATGGACCAGACAAAACAATGCTTGGTGCATCACAGCTTGCTGCATTGAAAAGGTGGCTCACGTTGGAGTCTGATTGGAAAGTTGTAGTCAGTAGCGTGCCTTTTACGAGGAATTGGAGGAGCCCAGACTCAGCAGACAGTTGGTCAGGCTTTCTCTGGGAGCGGGATTTGATACTGGATATCATGAAGCAAAATGGTGGCGCTATTATTCTCAGCGGTGTGAGTTTCCTTTTATTGCTTTAATACAGTCCGCATGATGCTATGTCACGATTTAAAAGGTGAAGCTAACACATCTTAGGATCGCCATGAACATGCTACCACAAAGTTCCCTGCAAAGGCCAAGGGTGATAAACCAGTCATTGAGTTCTCCACTTCACCGTTAAATCAGTTCTACGAACCATTCGAAAGGTTCCATAAGGAGATTGAGCAGAGTGATATATCGATTTATTCACATCCCTGGGGCTCTTCAAAATTCGGAAGAGTCACTTTTGACACAACACAAACAAGTAAACTGTTTATCCATTATGACCTGGTTGTAGACGGTGTCAAAGTTTGGGAGTACGACTGGGAGGTTCAACGAGATTGAACTTTTCGCGTTGTGGACTGCAATTGAAATATCTCGGAGCACATAGGGACGTGATTGAGCATCGCATTGAGATATATAGATGCCTCATGACAAAGGAATACAACTTCCCTTCTCTGCCTTTAAGATACGTCAGATCTCAAACAGCAGCTAAGGCTTTAGATTATATAAAATGGACAGAAAATACAAAATGTAACCCCTGCAGGAATAGCAGCCTTGAGTTACATAAATGCAAAGGTACATTATTACTATATTTCTAACTTATACCTACCTATTATCCAGGCAACTCCCACGCTCTCTGGTCTAAGTGTTGATTCTTTGGGTTGGGATGGTAATAGTCCCGGGGAGGGATCGGTGCGCGTCGAGTTGATATACTTCCATCCGGTTTGGGGTCTTCGTGTTTGGTTCTGGAATAAGGTGTTGGACATCTTGGTGCTTCTGCCTCCGTCGAAGGAGAAGAAAGGCGGCCAGGGAGAGGAAAAGAAAGACAATAACAGCCGCAACGGCAATACCTGCTATGGCTCCTGTCGATAGCCTGTCTGACTCTAGCGTTGCTTCCGCGTTGTTCTCTCCGGCCGACGAGTCGCTGGTGGAAGATGTATTGTCCGCTATGGTAGTTGAAGTGACAGTCGGGTCGCTTGTTTTTGGTGAAACCTAGACACGGCCTGTTAGTTAGCAACCCATGTCTTGTCTTCAATGGCGTAAGAGTCGCTTACCGAAACAAACTTAATGCCCCAAGCCTCAATTCCTTCTGCAGTCCCTGGTTTGCGAGTTATCGGCGCCTCCGTAGGGTCATCAAGTCCAATATTTGTCACGACTCCAGTCCAGGTTACACCTATAGCTCCCCAAGTTCTCCATCATCAAAACCCAGGCTGCACTGTAATTCGAACCATATTCGAGCCTCTTCTCATACATTTTGTCGCCAACTTAACATGGCGTTGCTCAAAGTGATGCTGCTGAAGGAGCAGAAAGTAACTCAAAGACTCTGAGTCAACAGGCTGGGGTTGAGGCTGTTGGTTGATACCCTTACCAAATTATGCTTTTGGTCAGCCTCTCGTGACAGCGCATTTGAAACGTATCATTACAATTTAAGTCCAACAATGTGCGGGCGCGTAAACTGCGTCAATGTGACATTTCGGTTCTTTGTCGGTCGACAATTAACGGAACACTGAGGCGAACATTCTACATGGGATGCGTCGCGTACGGAACCAAACTGCTTGGACGGACTATCAAATAGGCTTCGCTGCGCAAGCGCCCGGAATTTGGGATAGGTTGTAAGCGCTTCACTGCCCTGACCAGGTCAATTGATGTGACTTCAAAACATGGATAGTAGTCTCCACAATATCCCAATCAACAGAGTCAGGGGGATTCAAGATTGTGGTGTCGTTTTGCGCACAAAACAGGCCAAGCCCCAATCAATGCTCTTTGGCGGCCGCGTACACTATACATCGACAGTAAGAAGAAGGTTGCCTCAGACTCTTGCCTGTTCCAAACCTTTCTACACTATCGCATTTTAATCCGTTAAGCTCAAGTTTAGTACTGAGCAATGCGCAAACTTCAGGTGGGAGGCTTCTCCCTGTTGGAGAATATACATCGCAGCGGTTTCCGCCGATATAGGATCTTCGCCCTCACCATTATTACCCTTACCATACTCTCAATGACATGGACGTACTCTGACTTCATTGCGAGAGGCTATGAATTACAATCATCCGAAACCTCAAAGTACAACACAAATACAAGTGGTACCAGCCGTGATCAGCTAGGCTTCTGGTGGGCACGTCACGCTGCAACAAATTCTATTCAATCCATTCCCCCCAAGAATGAATCGGCTGTGGGTTCTGTTTTGGATCTTAAAAAGCTCGAAATGACTGCATCATGGTTGTCCATGAACACGGATTACGCCTAGTAAGTGAGATATAAATACCGTCTCTATGGCGACATGGCAGCAAAGGACACAAACTGACATCTCCTATAGTATATTGATTGGAAAGGACGGAGCCAATGAATTTGTTAAACTTCACTCCGCTGATGAACCGAGCATCGTGGAAGCATACAATAAAGCCCCAAATGTTGGCATCGAGTTCGACCGACGAAACGGCGGGGCTTGGGCGGACATATCTCATTGGCTCCAGTTCTGCCAGTGGACAATTGCAGTTGTTCCCAGACATCCCGTATTCAGAAAGATGACTAGGCGTGTTGTCTGGTCAATGGAGGACTTGTCACGTAAGCACAATGTCACAGTTGATCAGCTGAAGCCAGGCAGCTTTGAGGTCATGAACTCCACAGGTCCAGCGGCTTGGACAGACGTCGTGTTTGAGCAACTGCAGGAATTTGACCCTACCCTCAACACCACCAAGGATCTTTCATTCATGACAGAGCCGAAGCTATATGGCGATATACTGGTCCTGACAATTGATGGGTTTGGCATGGGCCAGGTTCATTCGCACAGCACTCATGACGGAAGCATTCCCGAGGCTGCTTTAATAAAGCATTGGTTCAGGGGGTCTTGGAGAGGTAGTTAATTATTACAATTATATAATAGTTCTTAATAAGCTATGGATTATTTCCTGATTAAAACCTGATTTAAGTATAGTTTAGCTTATATATAGCTATAGCTATAGAGATGTGAATTTATTAAGTAGTAATTACATCCTTAAATGAGAACTAACCAATAAGAAGGAGATTAAATATATGCCATTAAGGCCTTTAAAACTGGTAATCTATTAGAGTCTGCATAACAGCTATAGATTATATTTCAGTTAACTTTACGCTCCTCTTTTGGCTCAGTCTTTCTCTATAGCCTTAATATAATAATTAAGTTTTAAAACAGGTAAACTAGTCTATATTAAGTTTATATTTATAGATAATATAAGGAATAATATTAAGTACATAAAAAAATCTAATAGTCATAATAAGACCTTGGCAGATAATCCTCTTATTATTTCATCCTATACAAACTTCCACGATTTTCATCCATTCATTCTGCCACTACCACACTTGACCAAATTGATCGAAGGACCTCAAAGATCGTCTTTCAATTTCACCACACTCTTACCTGTAATGCGCTTAATTGGAAATCTTTACACTACCGCTCAATGGTCTGACTCATTGAAGAATGATGCTGATGCCAGCATCCCACAGTTCTCGTCCTCCGACCCGATAAGAGTCCAGACTCAACTCTTATACTCCATTCCTTTATTCTGGAATAACTTCAAAATTAAAACCAAATAGGAGATAGACGCCGCAACTCATGTTGCTACCGAGATAGGCATGCATAAGTAGGACTTTGCCAGGAGGCATGGACAGGCGATTAAGTCTTAGCTGAGTCATGGAGATGGACATGGTGGATGCTGTTCATTATAGAATGCATACTATGCCGGAACACTGGGCACCATGAACCTCAAAATATTCCATATTGAGACAGAAGTAGAGCTTCTGTATAAGGAGTATAACTATAAGTTAGGCATAAGTTCCTTATCTACTCCCAATTTGTTCCAATTTAACAGAATATGATAGACTATACCTGAATTTCGAATAATAGGAGCCCTTGACTGCCGCGAGTTCTCTGATAAAGAAATAGTATTTTCGTCATTTGCCTATCATATTGGTGCCATATGGTGTACAGTAGTAGCAATCTCGGCAACTCTAAAGCAAATAATAAGATAAGCATTAGAGAATATCATTCAATCTATAGACTTAAATATTAATGCCTAGCAGCTCTTACTACCTAAAGATAAAAAGCCAGTATTAAAGAAGGATAGAGATATTGATAAGTTAATATTTCAAGCTTATTTACTTATTTATATATAAGTATATTATTTTTAGTAATAATAAATATATTCTAATAATTTCAGTGCTATTATTGGCTTATATAGGCCATTATCTAAAGAAATGTCTAATTATACTAAAGAACTACCTCTAGAAATACTTAGTCTAGACCTTATTAATGTCTACACTGCAAGAATCCTAAAAGCTATTAATGCATAAATCCGGCTTCTGGCTTTACCTATGCATCTATTTTACTATATCCTATTTACTACTTGCATAGTGAGCGAGGGAATGCTTATGCTTCTCTCGGCCTATAATTACTTGCTGCATAGGAAAGCATTGGCAATTGCAAGAGATTAGATTAGGTTAACTATTGGTTATCTTAAGACTCTGGGCTAAGTATGGCCTAGGACAGCAAGGAACATGAAAGAGATCCAAACTATAGCTCGCCATGTACTTAAGTTGAAAGCGGGGAGTATATTGGCCAAAATCACACTGGCATCTAGCCAGCTTCCAAGCCTAACAGGAAGTGAGCGAGAAACCAGTAGCCAGTCGGCAGATGGCGACGTTTTTGCCTCTTTAGGATCTCTAGATGATGTATGTGGGTGGATAAACATGGGTATTGACCTTAATTGTAACGACTGTATGGGCAGAAGCTTTGATACAATAATTGACAACTAAGCTTACTGATGCTTATCGGAGTATGAAAGTCTACTAGTGGCTGCTGAGCAAATTCACGATCGGGGGTTTTAAGGAACCAAAAGGTCTGTTCGTTCATTTATGTTTACTAGTGTGAATGTTATAATGAGAACACCAGCTCCATATGCAGATGTTGCTAAGACTAGCAAGTAACAATTAAAGCCCTAGCAGATAATTAAACTTGTTCTGCAAGCAACCTAAGATACAATTAATGGTAATATCGCCTAGAACTCAATAAACACTTTAAGCCACGACCTCGCTGCTGAGCATGGTTCCAAGCTTCTACTGCCTGATTGAAAGTAAAGGTCTTCACAGCCAATGCTTCAGCAGGCCCTCATCAAACATCTTAGCCACTTTACCTAGCCGTTCCGCGTTTGGTGAGACAATGAAGTGCATATATCTGACTTGTGGATTGGCTAAAGACTCAGGAGCTTTCTCTTTTCCAAAAGCCTACGCTAGTGCAGGATCTCTGACCGTGATGAGCACGCTATCACTTCTGACTGTCTTCTAAGTCTTAGCAAGCACCTCCCTGCCTACTGTATCAAAAACAAAGTTCAAATCTTGAATGAGGTTCTCCCAGTTTAGTGTTGCATAATCGATGACCTCTTGAGCACTAAGTTGTTGCAGTGCTTCGTGGTTTTGTGATGAAGCTAGCGCGATGACATATGCGCCTGTCAATTGCTTAATGAGCTGCACAAATTGTAGGCCAACTGCAAATAATATATTATTATTATTATTAATAATTAAAAATATAAATAATTTAATAATATTTTTTTTAGCTAGCTTGTTTTAATTATTATAGCTTTATTTATATAGCCTTTAATTATAATATCTCTTTAAGGGTTATTATAATTATTTAATAATAAAGAAAGATATTAAAAGTCTTTAAAAAATCCTTTAATAAAAAAAAAGAAAATTAAATTTATTAAAGAAAATCTAGCTTAAATTAATTTATTAATCTATTTATAGTTTATATAATTAAAGGCTATATTATAGAGAAAACTTTAATAAGCTAGTAATATAAGTTAATTTATTAAAAATTATATAGATAAAGTATATTTAGCTTAAAGGTAAAGTATATAACTTTTAGATTTATTAAGAAATATTAATATATTAATATATAGAAAAAGATTAATTTAATAAAGACTTTAAGATAATATAACGTATATGATAAGC
>NJCR01001476.1:33057-65917 GCA_002234235.1 Fusarium hostae
GCTTATCATGTACGTTATATATTATTATTATTATTATATAAAAAAGAGAAAGTTAAAAAGAAGGTTTAAGGCAATTAAAAGGTTATAGCATGGAGTAATTGATAGTCAGCCTGGGAGAAGAAATCTCTCGAAGAATCTGAACGGCTTTCATTATGATGATGTCGTACGATCTAGTCTAGACTTTGCTATCATGAATAGGGTTACTCATCGTTATATTAAATACTTCTGACTCGGACAAATATTTTGCCTTTCGGCGCAACAAAAATCTCAATGAGCAACAAGCACGGGTATTACTAAGTTGTTCGCCATGAGCCCGTAGTTGGTCGTCAGATACCGGAGTGGAGGCGGAGCGAGTTCACGGATAGCCAGATAGCCGGGCCCGGGCTCGTACCACATCCCGGAATGCGGGAACTTGTTGAGAAATCAACATTGATCAATGTTGAATGACGCTTTGCTATGACCATTGGCGGCGACTATAAATCCAGCACATGCTGTTTCACTGTCGGTGGTCTTTGCATCTTACCTAGCCTCTTTATCATATCTTACAAGTAGAAAGATACTCAAGACAATATGATATCCAGCCCCGAGGATAAACGGCAAGCTCAAACCGATACATCAATGGAACATAGCTAATTTTCTTCAGTGGTTGTCCTCGTGAGACTGTCAAGATCCTTTACGACTACGAACTACCTACCTAACGCACCAGGCAAGTCTATTGTCGGTTTGGAAGTGTATTACGTTCCCAATGGTTGGACCCCTCCTCATATACACGCCGGTGCCCATATCTTCGCAACAGTAACCAGAGGTCGCGTCCTAAGTAGAATGAACGCTAATCCTCAGAAGGTGTATCATGTGGGAGAAAGCTTTTAGGAGCTACCGGGATGTTATCACACTGTTAGTGACAATGACAGCGAGACAGAGGAAGTGACACTGGTAGCCGTCATTGTCGTAGATACTGAGGTTGTGAAAAAGGGCTATCAGTCTCTTACTGTTTTAGACGAAGGATGGGAGTGGTGAATCAGAGACGAGACGTGTATTCAATGATTGAATTTTGAACTCAATCTGCAAGAAGACATACATTGTATCAGCCTATGATGTTGTTTGATCGCGGCCCGACCATACTTAGTACGCTGAACCTAACAATGAACAGGATAGACAGCTTAATTGAGGTACAAATGCCGCTTAGCGGATTTGTAGGTAACAAGCCAGAAGGAAACTTAAGTTGGTTGGAAATGTACTTTCATGCCCAAGATAAGTGGCCCGCTGTACTAGAACGCATATCCTCTAGTAATTAAACGGCAGTTCATAGTCAGGACCTAAGTATGCGCAAGTTTCACACTTCTCAGTCGTATAAATAGCTGCAGACAACTCATGTGTTTACCAGGCCCTTGGCAGCCTAATGGTTTTCATGATTTAAGACCCTGATTTAGTACTATGGAGAAAAAGAATGCGATAGTACTTTCTATAACTACTTGTGGCTGATACAAAATTGGAGACATTAGAAAAGGTTCTCTAGACCTTCCTCCTGAAACCAAAGAATGTGTCAAACATCCGACGTTTCTGACCGGGAGTAAATTCATTTGTGCTATAGCTTCAGTTAGCTATATAAGAGACTCGAATTAGAGAGAATGCTTACCAGTTATCTTGCGTGTAGCCCATAAAGTTGTGAATAGGGTCAAGACCAGGCTTACCAGGGCAGCTGTCGGAACCAATGGGACACCCATAGATTTCGGTCAACTGTGAAGGTGTGTCATCAACGAAGTCACCTGGCTCCGAACAGCCACCACTGAACGTGTGGTTGAGACCAAACCAGTGGCCAGCTTCGTGTACCGCGAGATGGCCCAAGTTCCACTCCTCAAATGCACCTTGCTCTGGCGTTATACCGGGCATTGTCAATCCACTAAGTTGACAAGAATCTTGAGCAAACTTCAACTCATCCCCCTCTGCAATAACAGTAGGCCAGCTGCAGTATCCCGTCGCACCAGGGGAGTAATCGCTGAAGAAATAGAGATTCAAAGCATCATAGCCTCCTCTACGTGTGCTCTTGTAAAACTCATTCTCTTCGTCTTGGTACTTCACCCAACCCTTATCTGGGCCCTCGTAGATAAGAAAGGACTTGCCGATAATATCGTCGACCACCCGTTCCGTCGAGTTGAGTACAAGGTTGATATCGTATTTTGCGAAGGCATTGTGAAGTACGTTCCACTGGGCGTCGACGATGGTATCAGTGATGAGATTCTCGTGTTCCTTGGTACTGGAGATGTGGAAATGAACATCGACGATGATGCTGCTAGGAAGATCCCGGCTCTGGCTTAATTTGTTGAGGGCTGGTTGCTGCACTGCACCCTCGTCTGATACGAGACATGCGCGGCCTAGAGGTGATGGTTGTTTAGCATGTACCACCGCAGGCACAAGGCCCAGCAGAATCAAAGGAGAAATCATGAAGGAAGCCAGATTGTTGTGCATGCACCTGATCAATCAAGACAGAGTGCGACAACCGTTTCCTTATACGACTCGGGTCCTCCACTGTCCCTTGTCGAGGTTTTTGTGATATCGGCATTTGTGCTATTTTGAACGACACAATACCACCTAATAGTCTTGGCGTATGCCCTCAGTTGGTCGTTAGATTGACTTGAAGCGCTAGCTCTGTCGATCTATTCCCTGATAGTCACAATAGCCCGTATCGACATTGACAGGGGTTTTCTACCTTCCTTTACAAGTAGGTATTATTTGCCGTGTGTCCCAGATGACGATGTCAGTTTCGAGGGTCAAGATAAAAGAATCGCAAGAAGGAAACATCTCTGCCGTTACGGTTTGTCCCATGACTGATCGCCGCAGCCTCTCAACCCACATGCCCAGTGCGATGACCTAAATCGCTTACATCTGATAAGGATGGTTGAGATGTCTGACTTGGTTAGTCCACAGGCAAATTCACAACGACAAATAAGTCCTTTGTCGCGACATATGATCCAACTCCTTTTGAAGGGTGCCTTTTGCTTCCCAGTAGTTAATTCTAATCCCTCTCCAGGATTCTAGTAAATGGTACAAGGACCGCTGCAGAGTTCACAGTTAGGGAAACTAGGAAATAACGATTCAGGTTAGCGCCTTGATAAAGTCAATCGAGGATATCTATCGAAGCTATTGACGTTCCAAGTATGTAGGCTACAGCACTTTGCGAAACTCCATGTTCGAGAAATCTTGCAAATATCAGGTTGATATATTTATATAGCCCTTTTCATAAATGGAGCGCATGTCAGTGGAAGCTTATCACTTTAGCAAGGGAGATCTAACAAGCTTAGCCCAACCGTTAAGGGTGGTCCGAGTGGAGCGTGTATCACCCAATTTGAATACGAGGTTTTGAGTCGATACGAAGATCCCGTGCATGCTGCTTAAATTGAATGCAACGCCTCCCCACCCGCCATTCCCCAACCGTAGTAGTGTGCTAAGTCTTTCGCTAGACCATTTAAGTTCAAGAGTTTTAAGTTTCGGGCCTGTTCGTATGCTTGAAGCAACTTTTCCCTTCAAGTTGTAACCACTTATCATGTGAGTTAATCTCAATAACAATGTTTAACGATGAATATAGACATATCCAAACTTACGGGTCCAGTGTCTTGATGAGTCTTTGATGAGTTAGGGGTATCTTCGAAATTTCTTATCCTATAGCTATCCTCTCCCACAACCGTGACCCCGTGTTCAATCATAATAGTAACAATAAATTTTCCCAAGTTTTTATATTAATATTATCGGTTATCTCTTACGCCTTTTCAATTCAGTGCGACTGCCACAACCTTCTCGACGCAGTGCTCAAGAAGTGAGTTTCCCACTGTTGTTTCTGCTTATTCGCCACTGAGCTATATGAACATAAATGGATTTGCTGAATGAAGACGCCTTACGTGACAAGGGAATAAATACAAATTTATGCTGTTGTATGAATCTTACGTCCTATGTCACCAAGCTAATCTCGAGGTAGTTTATTTCCCGTCACCACCATGCACGCCTGAGCTTTTGAAGCCTTTAATACACCCTTTGTGCTCAAAAACATTCCAAAACCGTCTGATCCCACTGGCCAAGACATCTTGGTTCATGTTCAGGCCGCTGTATTGCCTTGGGGGCACTGTGGCAGGATCTTCACCGTGTTAGTTCTCGCAAATATGCTGGTGTCGTTGTCGCACTGAGCTCAGACGTTTTTCCAGACCTTAGTCTCAAAGTCGGCCTTTCTGTCCGAGTTTAAGCCTGGGTAACTCTGAGATTTGGTAATGAAATTGCAGGAAGTGCCCTGGGAGCCTAGCCCGCCATATAGCCTACCATTTGTTAGGAATGTCAAGTGCGGCATCCTTTCTCTTGGCGCTCCTTTATGGCACCCGATGACCCTCCATGGGTCGCCGGAGACTGTTTGAGAGATCGAACAACATACTCTACTCCGTCGACCTACTCTGAGCATCTTCGAGATCTGGTCACTATGTGCTGCAGTTCCAAAGTTTGGCGAGGCCAGCAGCTGAGATGTCCTTACTACATGCATCAAACGTCCTTACTGGGATGAAACATATGTTGGCCCTTACCGACTGCCAATTGCATTCGACTGCACGGAAGCTCTGGAACACAATTGTAGGCCCCCCCAAGTCCGGCAGTTTTTGACAGGATCTCGGGCTACTATTTCGGGGAACAGGTGAGCCATTATTTTTATCTGTCGCAGGAATGATAATACCAGTTAGTAGCTGGTGGAAGATGACCTATGCTCACGGGATAATTGCAAGGCGCCTATATGAAGCGACGACCTGGATACAGGCCTGATTCGTATTTTCGTGATTCTATACCACCACGTCGGTATTGATCGGCCAGCAAGAAGTCTTTGATCAACTGCATGCCCGAAATGAGGGCACGAATGATACGCAGGTTAGAATCTCACTTGACGGATTAGGTGGTATTGGGTGAGCTCAATTTCAAGCCCTTCGCCTGAATTTCAGAACAGACATGCCCATTGCATAGAAAAGACACAAGTTATAACTGAGTTTGCGCATCAGTTACGATAATGAGATCCTCGACTTCGGTATCTTGAGTCAATGCAATGAGTGCAACGACTATACAAGAGTCTTACTATCAAATTGAGGTTGCCTGCGGTAGACCAGGCGCTGATCATTCAGAATCCGATCTCATATTGTGTATCAATAGCTGTATCGTGAGTGAAAGTTTAGGCCAACGGCTGATCACCGTTGACAATGCCGACGATCAAGATGTACTTTTCAGGCAAATGCGGATGGTACGTTCATGTTCCCATCGAAATGTCCTCGTGTTTTCATCCTTTAGACACCAAGAGACCTCGGTTTCGCCAACATGGTTGCCTCCCCGACCAACGTTGTTCAGATTTCTTGGCTTTCCGAGCGAGAAGAAATTATGCTTCTGAGTACAATGATTGCTTTCAAGCAAAGAGGCATGCTGAGCAGGCTTGTTCAGGTTTCGCGAAAAGTGGTGCAGATGGTCCTGATCACATTAATTTCATGGATATTCTTGCACATACCCCGCCGGGACAGTGGCAATATGAGGCTGAAAGTAATATGTAGCACTTGACACTGGACCATAGAACACAGAAGCTAGGCAAAGTACACTCTCCTAAGCGCATCAGCCTGAACAGCCTCGCCAATGTATTGAATATCCAAGGGAAATTCGAAGAGGCAGAGAGAATATATCAACGGACTGGGGATGTGATGGCGACGGTATTGGGTACAAAGCACCCAAACACACTAGCTGCAGCGAACGGTAAGTAGGTACGCATTAATCCTGGGCAACTTAAGACATTACGGAGAGGCTGAGATCATACACCAGAAGAGTTTGAGAGCGAGAACCAGGGTCCTGGGCAAGCAAAACCCCGTTACTCTGGCCAGTATAGAGACTCTCGCATATGTGCTTGGCCACCAACGACGGTACACAGAAGCACCGGTGCTGCACCAAGACACGGTGAGGGAACTGTCAATGGTTTTGGGAAAGGAACACTTTCACACAATGACGAGTATGGTAAACCTCGCACTTACTCTCACTGGGGAATAGCGGTGTTGAGAAATAAAACGGCTATGCGAGGAGGCCGTCTAGAGTGGGGACTAAAGGAGGTTGACCAAAGTTAGCCCTTCGAGGGGAAGTTGTCGGAAGTCGATCATAATGCGGGTCACCGTTGCCGAAAGGCCGAGACAGCTGAACATTGTCTTGGCTGAGGAAACCGGGGTTGATTTCAGGACTAGTTGTTTAGTGACTAGTGCCCTTTTGCCACAAGCTGCTGGGCATAATGAGCTGTACTGTATTGTTCGCTGTGAATAAGCAATCCTTAATCCATTGTGAGGCATTTTTGTCAAGGTTGCAATGATGGATTCATAACTGTAGACCCGCACTTTATCATTATGTTGTTGGTGAAGTCTATGCCGTAGGTAACTGAAGGAACGAAGCGATCGTACGACTGTGCTGTCGTTTGCCAGCCTACCAGCGTCTTGTTGGATCTTGAGATCAGACGCAAATCTGGGCTACCGGCCGGGAGTGTTCCAGGATCATTTGTGGGGGATGTGGAACTTAACACTGCCAAGGATCTCGATCTCGAACGCGTGCAATGGGCTTTGCTTCGATTCCTTTCAGTCATAGCGATGTAGCTCTAATATTACACTGAATAGAATTCCCATTGCCAAGCTTGATCCATATTACGTCGTGTAACCTGTGCCCTCACGTCACGGGCAAATTATGTGTCAAGAAACTGTCGAAGGATTCATTGTGTGGCTACTTGCGATAGAAACCTGCCTCCAGTCGCATTAAATCGTAATCTGTCCACTGAAGGCCAACTTATGTGTCAAGAAGTTATCGAAGGATCCATGGTGTTGTTATCCAGGGCTTGGGCACGTACGTCTTGCTGTCCCTTCAAGTACCAACGAACACGTGAATTGATCTCTAAAGCACTATAAGTGCTTGACGACTTCCCACTGTTTTTATTTTACCAACAAGCATTCCAACAGACACACCCTGACTTTTAAGAAACGACTTTCCCCATCTCAACAGTTATCATCATGTCGGTAAGTCCTCGAACTGCTCACAAGTCACCGAATACTCGACAGGACAAAGCTAACATCATGCTCAGCTCCGTTCGTCCTTGATCCTTCTCGCTCTTCCGGCTCTAGCTGCAGCTGGTAATATTTATCTTGGCGTCTCTATTCCTGCCGATCTCAGAGATGCTGCCCCTAATATCTACTGAGTCACTTTTGCTGCTAGATTGCCTTACAATAATAGTAAATTAGCCACCTTAACTGACACTCTTAGTGAGAGCTGGTATTCTATTGCCAACTATACCAGTTAATAATATACAGTATAATTACCACTATTTTCAGTGCTGATAAGCCTATCAGTGATAATAGAGGTTATAATAATTATAGTGTTAAGTTAAGCATCAATAGAGAGGAATTCAATGGAGAGGTACTAGATGAGCATAATGAAAACAACCCTTACAATGCTAAATGTAGCAATCGCATCGCTATGGCCGGCATTAGTGGTATACAACACTACATAGGCGTGCCTATGTGCGACTAGGCTGAGCAATAGTCGAAGTGGCAGGCTTAGGGTATTTTAAATGTTAAAGGTCAATATAGCTTAGAGATTATTATCGCAATACCTAACATTCTTTATCTGATAGAGACATGAGATTAATGTGGAGTAGTAAAAAATACAAGTATTGTCGTTGGACAAGAGGCAGAGGAGCACCTAGTATCTCGTGGTCGACGACAACTGTATAACGGCGTCCTGCTTAGAAGCATTTCGGCGAGATTGTGAAAAGCTCTGATGAATTAAAGTCCATCGAGTATACAGATTGGAGGAAAGAGACTTAGTCACTATAAAACTTCTCATATATCTCAGTTGTTTCCTATCATTCCCAACCGATTGCTATGAGCCATTAGCTCCTTGACTTCTTACTGCTCTGTTGCTGTCTTCCTACTGCCGGTTCTACCACATGACGGGAGCATCCAAACATTTATCTTGATGTCAATTTCTTAAATTTTAGTCATGAATGGAGATCAAGCTTTTTGATCGGGAATATTCTGGAATTATCAGAGTGATTGTCTACAAGTTTATAAAGTGTATGCAGGTACTACCGAGCATTAATGCGGGTGCAGACTGACTATACACAACATGTGGCCACGAACCAAATTGATTTGGTTCCAGGAGCTCAACTGCGAAATATCTGTCCTGATCTATGTTGATGAAGTTGGAGATCTTGAAATTTTAGTTGTAGGGCGAGCCTTACAACATGCGATTTTAATCCTCTCATCTTGCTCCTAATTCACTTACATCTTTGGTTGAGATGTAGGAGCCTCCAACACCGATGTTTTTTGAAGGTAAGCCAGCTTTGAGGAATCGTCTCCCGCGCTGACTGAAGGAGGAACCCATAAAGCAGGATTTCTTTCAAAAAAGTTACTTGCTCGGAGCATGACGCTGACTGGTTCCGCTGGCATGATGGGGAAATCCTCCGCGCGTGGAAAATGTGTGAGTCCAAACTGGATATAACAAACAACGTCGGTATTTTCAATAGAGCCATTGTGGCTAACCCACTCCGTGACAGTCTCGTTGTCAGGATGGGCTTGGCCAGTTGATTGACACACGTATGAGCCAGCAGGAAATCTTTGGTCATCGGCGTAAGGGAGTACCCAGAGAGACTTCTTGGCAAATGCTCCCCGTTTGGCGATGGTGCTGTCGTCTTTGGCCAACAACGCTGGACACGAGGAATTTATAATCTTGTATCCAACGAATTTGCCTGTTGCCTGATTAATTCGGCCAGGGTTGACTATATCCCAGGTCCGGCTAGTCTCATGGCAGTATGATGCAGCACCCTCAAGTGCTGTGCGAAGCAATGTTTTCTTTGCGTAAAATCCGTTTCCATGTGGATTGTCCTCGGACCCTGTTGGAGAGTCGGACTGAATAGCGTCGCTCTGGATGACGCTATTGTTAGGCCCATCAACCTCTGGATCAAGACGAAGGGAGAAGATGTGCTGATGGTTCTGCGCATCAATTCCTTTCGCAATTCGGGTTCCGTATGGCTCTGCTGATTCAGTGGGATGCAGACAATATGTATTCAACAAGCCTGTAAGCTTGACTTCGAGCTTATACGTCCCATCCAATGTGAAAATATGATAAAACGCATACTCGTAGTTGGCAGCTGTTAATATCTGCGAGATGATAAGCTTGCGGTCGCGAGCGGAAACAACAGTCCCATCGCGAAAGTCGGTATGTTTGTAAAGCAATCCATTATCTTCCTCATGGATGCAGACGGCGTTCTCAATAGTCATCAAATTCCCATCGCCAGTGACCATATGGGCATCCAGGTAATGGATAGTGCCCTTACAGTCGCAACCGAGCTTGAGTGAATTTGCCATATACCCCGATCCGTACTCGCCGATATCGAACGCATGCTTCCGGTGATGGGGCTCTTTGGGACAGCCATATGGCACAAACATCTCCACCACGCTTAGACGATTGAAAATCTTTCGGCGCTGGTCCTGGCGGTCTGGGTCCCGTATGCAGATGTCTGATAGTACGAGACCTTCTCGGTAATTGAAACCAATGTGCATTTTGAGACCGGCCCAACTGATCTGATTACCATCCATGTTGAAGGACACTCCTTCTGGCTGGGTGATACTGATCGGCTTCAGGTCATTTCGATAGCCATCACTGATAAATTCCGGCAAATAGTTATGCTGTTCCCTCGGGAATGGTGTACGCTCGCCGTTGACCGTGCGTATGTCGACCGCAAGGATTTCCTCTTTTTCTGTGTCTGCGATCACATTGAAGTCGAGAGGGTGGGCGTATTGGTTATCCAATGGTGAACTCCTGTAGTAGGGTAAAGCCTGCTGCAAGCGCCGTTCAAAGCCCCAACGCTCGTCATAACCAATGGCCCATCCATCGAAGTAGACTTGAGACATATCTGTAATACCGATTTCCTTGCAGGCGGCAATGACGGCTGGATTGGTTCTCGCGATTCTTTCAACGACGTCCAGATCCTCAAGGGTCAGAATGGGCATGACATCATTGAGATCACGCCATGCCTCGACTCTCTGTGTATCTAGGTTGATGTTTACTTCGGAAATCTGCTGTGTCTTTCGCGAAATGACAACAGCCAAGGCATGTCTCACTGGGCGAGGGCCCCCTGCGTCTCTGAAGGCTGTATACACGCTCTTGAGTGGCTCAAGGAGTGTAACACTGTTGAACTTGACAACTCCATTCAGAGAAGCGGCCCGAGTCAGTGCGACCGCAGTCATCAACTCCTCAGGGGACAATGGATCTAACATTTATTTGTCAGTCTCTTATATTAAGCTTCCCGTGAAGTTGTGGGCACTGTCTACTTACCTAGTGGATGGGGTTGTAGCGAGGTCTTGACATTCTTTGGCTCAACCGCTGTCGCTTGGCCAGCAGCACAGCAGCTTGGAACTTGGGCCTGGAGTGACGACATGGTGTAGAACTATTACTCGCAGGGAGCGAATCGAAGTAAAAACAGCAAAGTTCAAAGATCGACTACCCTGAGTGAGGCTTTAAGAAGTGTAGATCTGTCGTGATATGGTTTTCGGATGCTCCGACGAGAGTGCTATTATTTGTGGAGATATAAAGACTGCCTTCGTGTGCTGTCTTGAAGTGTCCGCATCTCGAAGTCGGACCCTCCGACCTCCAACGGTGATCCCCACTTATCAACAAAATGAATCAGGTTACCTTAACTACAATACCCGGCCTTGTCCTCCTAGTGTGGCAGATCGTGTCGGAGATTGCGTTCCTAGAATCTACGTACGGGCGGAACTTAACTTGTGAGTCAAGATCAGATCACGAATATTGATCTTGATCAGCCTGTAGTGTCAAAACCGTGAAATCGTTATCGGCATTGCCTAAAGATCTCTTGAAAGGCCCTAGATTTGCAAGTATATAGCTTTTGAACGAGTTTCCTGTATTATGAAGCTCAGAGGGGCGCTTGCAACAGCTGCTTGATTGAGATATTGCAACACTATATTGGTATTTGCTCAGGGAGGAAGTATATGTGGCTTCAACTCACCGCGGTCGCTCAATCTGCTCATCTGATAATAAAGTGACCGAAATAGTTTGTATGCTACCATCCCTCGGACCTTGGGCCAACCCATCTGCGTTGTTGCGGGCGTCATGATATTGTTAGACAGGTTCGGGCAAGCCGACCAACTGCGATCTGTAAGGAGCTCTACTCGTAAAGGAATATCTCGAGGGCCGGGGAGCGTTTAGCAAGATAAGCAAATGGGTATATTGAGCCTAGATCGTCCTGTGCATGTTTTCATAACTCTTCAGTCGTGCGTTGTCGCTACCTTTACGCTATAGTACTCTACAGTTCACTACTTTGATATCATGAGTCATTCAACTTCTGTAACGAACCATGATAAGGACAAACAACCACATATCCTACCGCAAAAAGTCGATTCGTTTCGCCAGGAAGAGGCAGTCCCGCCCCCTTCCACTCGACGAGGACTCAACTCGCGCCATGCCATATTCATTGCTTGGGGTGGAACGGTCGGTACCGGCCTCTTCATCACCACAGGCAAGAGTCTAGCCATGGGAGGTCCAGCGTTCCTCGTTGGAAGCTATACCATCACAGCCATCTTAGTGTACACCATTCTTTTAGGCAACATCGAGATGGCTACATTTCTCCCTGTTCGAGGTGGCTCGATGAGTCACTATGGAGGCCGATTTGTATCTCGGAGTATGGGCTTTGCAATGAGCTTACTTTACATTTACTCATTTGCAATCCTCGTTCCATTTGAACTTGTGGCATCTGCTTTGATCATCGACTACTGGCACCCAGGTGTTCATAGTGCAATCTGGATCACAATCTTACTTGTACCCTTGGTTGTCCTGAATATTCTTCCTGTGCGCTTCTACGGAGAAGCCGAATTCATCTTTACGGGCATCAAGTTGCTCACCATGGTTGGCCTACTTATGCTCTCCTTTATTCTTTTTTGGGGCGGAGGCCCAGATGGGCAGCGACTCGGCTTCCATCACTGGAAAGACCCTGGAGCCACAAAGACTCTGATACTAGATGGCGATACTGGCAGATTTATTGCTGCGGTTGCAACTATGATCAGTTGCGCTCTGCCGTTTACGTTTACTCCCGAGATGGTGGTCGGAACTGCTGGCGAGATCCAATCCCCTCGGAAGAATGTTCCTCGAGTTGCAAAACACTTTACCTGGCGACTTGTTGTTTTCTTTGTTGGGAGCGCCATTGGTATTTCTGTCATCTGCCCATCTGACGCTGCCGCACTCACCGAGGGAGTATCGAATGCAGCGTCCTCTCCTTGGGTGGTGGGAATAAAAAACGCTGGTATCCATGGTCTTGACAGTGTCATCAATGCTGTCGCCCTGGTGGCGGCTTGGTCAACTGGCAATGCATTTCTCTATCTTGCCAGCCGAAGTCTTCATACCATGGCTGTTGCAGGAAGTGCACCTGCGATTTTCAAAAAATGCACTGCCAAAGGAGTGCCTATCTACTCAGTCTTGGCCATCTCGTCAATTTCCCTCTTGGCATACATGAGTGTGAGCTCTTCTGCAATAACTGTATTGTACTGGCTGCTAAATCTGGTCAACACGGGCGGATTTCTGTCTTGGGTCTGCTGCTCTATTACGTATACTCGTTTCCGAAAGGCCTGCAATGTCCAAGGAGTCCCCAGATCTGAGTTGACCCAACGGTCATGGATCCAGCCATACGCATCGTGGTTTACCTTGTTTGTGTTTAGCCTTTTGACCCTGCTCAATGGCTTTACAGTATTCTTCCCGTCCAAGTGGGCGGTCGCAGACTTTGTATCGTCCTACATTGGCCTTCCGTTATTTTTATGTTCTTATTTAGGTCACCGGTTTGTGCACAAACAGGATCCCTGGGTAATCCCGCTTAACCATGTTGACTTGCAAGTCGACCAGGAGGAATTAAACGAGGACAGTAATCCCGATGAAGAGAACGACGGGCGTAGCGCATCACGGTGGGGGCGTTTGAAGGGCGCATTTTGCCGAGATTGAAACACCTATGAGCTTGGTAGAATGTTGTAGGGGTTCTATTAAGCAGATATTGAAATAGCTTGCACTCAGAATGGGTCTAACAAAGTGCAAGGTTGAGTTTTATTCGCCAAAGGCTCAAATGGTGTTGTATAGTATATCTATGTGAAAGCAACATAATCGTTGATAACTCGGAGCGATGCTAAGAATAGACTTAAGAGAGACAGCTAATGTTTTTGCATAGCTCAAAGATTGTTGATTATCAGACAAAGAGACATTCAGTTTGATCTGAGGCTACTTGCAATGTAGCTATACCTTAGTTCGCAAGTAGGCATACTTACGAGCCATCAGATATGTAAAATAAATGAAAGTCTCCGCCTCGAGGCTCGCATCCATAAACACCTCGATACATGACCCCAAGGTTATCTTCACAGATGTAAATGTGTGCGCCTTTATTAGAGAGTAGCCTGTAGTACTACATGTTGTCGGATCCTCCCTGAACCCCGATTTGTGATATTGACTGCTGTGCAGTATATATCTCGTCTGAACCGATTAATCTAAGCACTATTATCTACAGCAAAAAGCCCGCATCAACCGGGAGATTAACCCCCGTAATACTCCTGTTGTTCGCCAAACTAAACACCTGCTCTGCAACGTCCTGCATATTTTTTCATCAAATCCTACACAACACTAAAAGAGATACAGGAAAACGTACCTCGACTCGAACGAATCGGTTCAACTTCGTTTGTGACTTATGTTGGTCTTTTTGCTCTTCACTGAAGCGCTTTGACCAGTCCTAGACCAGATCAGCTACTCCAATCCTGGTGGTGTCAATACAAGTACGGGTATCTCACAGTTTCCAGTAAACCAGGCGAGATGGTATTGACACGAATCTTCGGGCCCACCATAGCTGCCAGGCCTTTAACAAGATGAATCTGGGCGGCTTTTGAAACGGAATAAGCCTACAATGTGTTTTAGCTCCAAGGTAGTTTAGTGCTTAGTGTCAGACAGGTTAATTACCAGCGAGCTGCCCATTCCACGAATGCCCGCCAAAGAAGAAGTTGTGATGAAGCAGCCCTCGGCATCTTGAAGGTATTTCTCGGCGGCTTTCAGCAGCCACAGATGAGACTTAACATTCATCGTGTAGGCTCGGTCCCAGTCTTCATCAAAAACATTGTCTTCGAGGCGCGTTGTGTCTCGGAATTGGGTCCAACCAACATTAGAGAAGATAATGTCAATACGTCCCATAGCTTTATGAACATCCTCGACAAGACGCTCGACCTCGGCGCGCAATGAAAGATCGGCCTGAATGGCGATGTGCTTCGCATCATTTTCGATGCTTTCTCTAGCTGCATTCAATTCAGTGATAAGTTGGTTGGCACGCGTGTTGTTGGCGCTGTAGTTGACCGCAACCATGAATCCGCGACTTGCAAAGAGTCTAGACGCAGCTGCGCCCAAGCCGGCAGATCCAGCTGTTACAAGAACCACGGGACTTGCTAACATGTTTGGCACTTAGGTTTCTGTAAGTTGGGAAGCCGAATACACTGTATCACAATTATTGCTGGTTCACAAGTGCCTGTCCTCTATTATGGACCCAGGTAAGTGTGATGGCGGTAGCTCCGACAGCTCAAAGTCCGTCCCCGCTCTATATTGCATCCATCACGTTTCTAGTCGTTAGTCCAGAAGGCTACTAAGATAAGCGTCGGATGTTCCGACGAATCTGACGGCACCACATCGGATTCAGAAACTTCCCAGTTGTTGCGCAATGGTTGGTGATGCTGCGGGGGCAATAAAGCATAAGAAAGTCATTTAGATAAGATAATTCATGAATTGAAAAGCATCACTATCTGATTGATCATTTCTTAAGTTCTCATCTTTCAAGTTTCTACTCTTTTACCACGGATTCACCATCTTACTTTTCTCCATCATCTTAGCCTCAAGCAGCCATGACACTAAAGTCACAGATACCCCTTGACCAGCTAGCGTACCAATGGCGCCAGCTGAGCGATCAAGAGCACGCTGGGTCCATTGTGACAGCTCTTGTGGTGGTTGCATTGACTTATGTAGCGTACAATGTAAGTCTTGCGTGGTCTTTGATCAGGCGACTGTATAAGGCGTAGAGATTTCTAACAAGATGGATTACAGATCATGTACGCTACGGATGTCCCTTATATCAAAGGAATTCCAGAGATCCCCGGCGCTGTCCCTGTTTTTGGTCACCTGTTGAAGCTCGGCGAGGACCACGCTAGTACTTGCGAAAAGTGGTGGCGTCAGTACAAGCACTCAGTCTTTCAGATCAAACTCGGTAACACTCGAGCTGTTGTTGTCAACTCCTTTGACGATTGTAAGAAGATGCTTCTTGGCAACCAGAATGCCGTGATTGATCGCCCCAAGCTGTATACTTTCCATGGCGTTATCAGCAGCACTCAAGGATTCACAATCGGTTCCTCGCCTTGGGACGATTCCTGCAAGAAAAAGCGCAAGGCCGCTGGTACTGCTCTTGGTCGGCCTGCCTTGCGAAACTATTACCCCATGTTCGATCTGGAAAGCTACTGCATCCTGCGAGACATGCACAAGGATAGTCGCAATGGGCAGATGGAGATCGATGTTCGACCATACATTCAACGATATGCTTTGAACACAACACTTACGTTGTGCTATGGGATCCGAATGGACGCTGTATATGACGATTTGCTACGCGAGATCCTTCATGTTGGCTCTTCTATTTCTCTGCTTCGTAGCGCATCCGAGAATTACCAGGACTACGTGCCGATCATGAGATATTTCCCCAACAATGAGAAAAACTCGCGTTCCAAGGAGCTCCGAGACCGACGAGACGCCTATTTAAATCTTCTCCTAAATAAAGTGCGGGAGATGATCAAGAATGGGACAGACAAACCTTGCATTTCGGCTGCTATCCTTAAAGACCAAGAAACGAAGCTGACTGGAGTCGAGGTCTCATCTATCTGCCTCTCTCTAGTGTCGGGTGGATTTGAGACTATTCCTGGCACACTGACCTCGTGTATCGGATCACTCTGTACCAGGGAGGGACAGGTGTGGCAAGACCGTGCATACGAGGACATCAAGCGTCATTATCCCAACATCAGTGATGCTTGGTCATCCTGCATCAAGGAGGAAAAGATCCCCTACATCAACGCAATTGTCAAGGAGGCCGGTCGGTACTACACTGTGAGTTCGATGAGTCTTCCCAGAAAGACTGTGACGGACGTCAACTGGAATGGTGCTGTCATTCCAGCCAAAACAATGGTTTTAATCAATGCGCAAGCCGGCAATCACGGTATGTACCCTTTATATGCGTTCAACAGTGTTTCAATGACTAATTCTTTCAGATATCGACCACTTTGGATCTGATGGGGGCAAATTCGACCCTGAAAGGTGGCTCAAGACCTTAAACCCCCCTACTGAAGCTGAAATCAATGGTCTTCCTCACCTGAGCTTCGGCACTGGCTCTCGTGCTTGCTCCGGGCAGTTCATTGCTTCTAGACTGCTGTACTCAGCCTTGGTGAGGATTTTATCTTCATACAAGATTGTGGCGAGCGACGACGCTCCACCCAACACAGATTATGTGGAATACAACCAGTTCAAGACCGCACTCGTTGCGATTCCACGCGAGTTCAAGGTCAAGCTGATTCCAAGGGACACAACTATGATGGACCAGTGCATGGATGCTGCCGAGGCGAGGACAAGAGATTTTTATAAGGAGTAGACTTTATGTCCAGGGTATGGAGATCAAGTTTGTGATCAGCCATGAAGCTGCGCAGACGCATTATGTTTCACGGTGGTACAACGGTATCGGACATAACAATTTTGACACTTATGAAGGGATGAATGACAACGAGTTGATATACGCTAAAATATTCACGGCTCGGACCGGTAATAATTCAGTGATAATTCCTGCTTATCCTAAAGGTAAGGCTCTCTGAATATCTCAGGCCCCACTGTTGGTCAGATCGCCCATGATAAGATAAGATAAGCTAGGCGGGGCTGTCTCTGATCCTCCGATAACGAGGTTTAACGAGGATTAACGATGACGCGGGGTTTATTGTGGTCATGACGATATCGTCGGGCGGAAACGGAGTAAGGTTGACAATCCACATTTCTCCGACCCAAGGCAAAACGTTATCACGCCCAGAGTTCCACCCTGTCGGTCATGGCGAAATCGAGGGAAACCCACATTTCGCTTAATCGGGTTGTCCGACGGGCGCCGATATCTTTGTACAATACTAAGAGGGAATCTTGAGTTCCAGACAGGACGTAGCCAAAGACACTCCATTGTTGAAGAATTATGACCACTCTTAACATTCAAAGCCTATTCTCAATCCAGGGCTATGTGGCCGTGGTGACAGGGGGAACCAGTGGTCTCGGATTCATGATTTCAAAGGTACCGTCGAGCTCTAGGGTAGGACGCGATAAAAGTGATGGTAATCACTGACTGGTGTGTAATAGGGATTGGTTGCGAACGGAGCCAAAATTTATGTTGTTGCACTGCCTTCAGAGCCTATTGATGAAAAGGTCAGGGCTCTCAATGAATATGGCAAGGCATACGGCGGATCAGCCCATGGGTATGTGGACCAAACACTTGAATATTTCTTCCTCCAGATCCGCGGCTCATGCTGAACAGAGTACCTTGCGATGTTTCCAAGAAAAGCTCAATAGAAGATCTTGCCAAATATATCACCCAGAGGGAAGATCATGTTGATATACTGATCTCAAATGCTGGCATCAGAAGAGATCCAGCGATAGCATGCAATGTATTGACTTCACCTCTATCAGAGCTGCAAGCATCCATGTGGTCATCTCGTCATTCGGACTGGGCCGACACATTCTGCATCAACACAACGGCTCACTACTTTCTAAGCGTGGCATTCTTACCCTTACTGGAGGCTACATCCCGAATGGACCTGGGCGAGGGCCGTCGGGGTAATAGAGAGGGTCGAGGTGTCATTATCCTAACAAGTTCCTGTGCGAGCATGCATAACGCAACAAACGTCGACCTGACAAGCTACGCCACGAGCAAAGCAGCGACAGATCATCTTGTCAAACTGTTGGCGGCCAAATTCAGCCGCTTTTATGTCCGTGTTGTGGGAATAAACCCGGGATGTAAGGTGCTCCGCCGATCAGTGAGGAGATATAAACTCACTGTATTACAGTTGTGCCGAGTAACATGAATCCGATCGGACAGGAGGGCAACATGTTCAAGTCATTGTTCGATAAAGTGCCAGCGAAGAGACCTGGTAACGAGGATGACCTTGCTGGTACTATTCTCTATCTGGTTAGCCGCGCCGGGGTAAGTCATTGCAGGCTCTCTCAATGAAATTTCGGAAAGCTTTGAATTCGATGCTGATATCTTAGGTCCTTAGGCTTATGTTGATGGGGTCAATCTTTGTGTTGATGGTGGCCGCATTCTTTTGGCTAACGGGCAAGAATAATTTTGTGCAGTGTCGCTACTGTAGCTTATTTACCGTACAACTTTATGAAAATTGGTAGCTTAGAAAGCAACTCATCCAATCAGGTTTAAGCTTAACGCTTGATATTAACTATTTCTAGTAAGAGACTTTAGCTACTGACTTTTATGAGTTTGTATGGTGCTACTTCTATTATGAAATTGTGGTAGTTATTGTAGCAACCCTCTGAGGGTCATACATGACCTTGAGATAGTCTGTTGCGAAAGGAATTCTTTTTTGTTAAAGTGTCTACAAATTGGTTACATCTTTATCTGCCTTACTGCGTATATTTCGTTAAAAATCCCCTAATTTCTTTGGTGAACCTATCAAAAGCGGGGTTGATTATTGTGTGTCGGTCGTGCCGACGAAATTGAGAATGTGTTTTGTTTAAAACGAAGAGACACGCTCGCAAAAATATTGTGTTTGGATGAATATAATATTCGAGAAATATCAGGATCAATTCTAGACTCTACAATCATATCTGATTAGTCAAAATGTCTATAGTATCGATTCCCGATGGTATTGGGTGAGTAGCCCCAACACCAGGTCGTGGCTTCACCACTGAAATTGTATACCCTCCCAGATCCAACCTCGACAGAAACGATATTCAAGATCTCGCCGACTCATTTGGGTTTGGAGCATTGAAGGAAAAAGATGCAGATGATTATCTTGCAATCCTCAGGTCTTTTGAGGCCATCATGAACCACATCGACAATGCGGCCGACTACACGCCATCGCAGCTTCAGTATTCTGGCCACCGTGCATATTGGCAGCCCAGCATGGTGGACAATCCGTTTAATGCTTGGAGTCAGCAATGTAATATCCAGTCTGCTTCCCCATCAAGTGATCTACTCAGAGGGCGTACCATTGCCATCAAGGATAACATTTCAGTGGGAGGCCTGCCAATCACAATGGGAATTCCAAAGTCATTATTTCAGTCCAACGAATACCCCATCTCATCTATTGATGCTACCGTGGTCTCACGCATCCTTGACGCTGGGGGTATCATTAAAGGAACCTCGACTTGCGAAAGCTTCTGCGCATCACCTTTATCATTCACTTCAGCAAGTGGACCAGTTCACAACCCGCTCCTTCATGGTTATACAGCAGGAGGGAGTAGCAGCGGATCTGCCGTGTTGGTAACGGCCAACAGGCTCAAATCCAAACAAGCAGGTCCTTGGGGCCAGACGGTCGAGTTGGCGATTGGTAGCGACCAAGCTGGCTCCGTGCGGAACCCTGCGTGCTACAACGGTATTTATGGACTCAAGCCTACTTTTGGTCTTATTCCTTACACTGGAGCCATATCAATGTCACCCATGATTGATCATATAGGACCTCTTGGAACTACCCTCGAAGACATAGCTGCTTTGCTAGAGGTCATGGCAGGCTACGACGGCTTAGACTCTCGTATGACACCAGAGAGTCCGCTGAGACATCAAGTAAAACCATATTCGAGGAACCTCGTCAGTCTTCGACAGGAAATTCCTTCCCACTCTCTGCCGGGGAAGGGGTTAAAGATAGGTCTTTTGAAAGAATCCTTTACGATGCCTGGAGTTTCCGAAATTGTGAAGAAGACCATCTACAAAACTACGAAGGAGTACTTCGAGGCGATTGGTGCGTCAGTCCTGGAGGTCTCAGTCCCAATGCACTCAGAAGGCCCCACCGTATGGACAGCGGCCACCCGGCCGTCGATGTCCTCTCATCTGTGCCAAGGTAACCCTTCTGGCAGTCTATCATATCTGCCCCCTGGTGCTCGAATTTCACAACCAACATCCCAAGACACGTACAAACTGCTTACTTCCAACAACCCTGCGGTAGTCAACATCATGCTTAGCGAGTTGTATGCGAAAACTATGACCACGCCCGGATTGGAGGCCAAGGCCCATCGCAAGGTTTTTGAATTGAGGGCAGCATACGACTATGCTCTTACCGAGGTCGACGTTTTGGTTACGCCCTGTGCCCCCACACCTGCCATGCCCCATCCGGATCACAGTGTAGTCAACGGCAAGCAGACTGGGATCCTGAAGAGATTGGGTGTAGCTGTAGGTGTAACAAGCAACACTTGCCCTTTCAATGTCACTGGACATCCTGCCTTGAGTGTTCCTTGTGGCTTTGCAACTAATATAGGCCGGCCAGACGTCCCATTGCCCATCGGACTGCAAATCGTAGGAAATCGATGGGCAGATGAAGACGTTATCAAGGTTGCCGCGCTGTATGAGAGAGGCCGTGAACTAAAGCGAGATCCTGTTCAAGCCTGATACCGCTGTTCAGAATCGCAATAGCAGCCCGATTTTATCTATAGTAGACGTTGAGATTAAATAAGAGCGGAGGGATTGATGAACACAAGCCCGGGTCCTACGGTTTGAGAAACTCAGCTACCTCTCGATCCATCCATTCCTTATCAGTCTTATTGACACCTAGTCCTGCGAGATGACCCCAAGCTGATGGTATAACTCTAAATTTTACCCTGGGAATCGAATGAGATTCTTTCTCCGATGCTTCCCATCGAAAATACTGGTCTGTTTGGCACGGCATGAGCAGTACATGTGCCTCGATACTCGACAGCGCTTCCTGAAGAGACCCTTCCTTGCAAATCGATAGCTTGGTAACGTCACCATTTTGCCACGTTTTGATCAAGGATAGTAAGTCATCGGGGTACCAGTCGTAGTAGTTTGATCCAGCAGCATTGCTGTCCCAATCGCCCAGTGTTTCGTACCCCAGCGACTGGTACATCTCCTGCTCGAACCACTCGGCACTCGTCAACCAGGCTGAGTAGGCCGTTCCAAAAGCACGCAATCCTCCTTTTGTCTGCGACGGAAGGGCAACCTGGGTAGATTTGTTCTGGTAATCGGCTGAGTACTCAAGAGCGGCCTTTGGACCTTCAAGAAATTGGTAATTGTGCCGACTAGTCCTGGCCGACGAACAGATGATAACGGCGTTGCAGACCGTGTCCGAGTACATCAGTGTCCAGTGGTATGTGCACTGTCCTCCCATAGAGAAGCCCAAGACGACATCGAGCTTCTGGATGCCCAAGTGAGACGTAATCAGGTCATGCTGAGCACGCACACAGTCCTGATATCTGAATGATTGAGGTGGATTAGGCATGGTAGATGGGCTTGAAGATTCGCCGTTTCCAAATAGTGCCACCACAATGATTCGATAGTCTCGTAGAGCACCATCAGCGAAAGTCAGAGTTGACTGAAGACGCCCTCGAAAGCAAGTCACTACCAGTGCAGTTTGCTTGGCGGCAGAGTTGAGATCCAAATAAGCCAACTTGACCGCAGCGCGAGGAGATCCGTCTTCGAACTGGAAATCATCGATGTGATAATACTGGATATGATTCTCCATCATAGTCAGGATAACATAAGCAAAGAGAATATAATCAAAGGGGTTTGGCTCAAGGTTGATTGGTAGCAATAGTTTACATAACTGCACTTATATATCTTGCTCAGATCTGGGTTGTGGAGTCTTTCGGGGGCCCCGAAATTGATAGGATTGGATGGAAGCAGCTTGCTGGCGCCCACATGTGCACATCGAAAACCTCCACTGTTAATGGACTTTCGTACTGATGATTCCGTTTTGCCAATACACATGTTTACAGCTCTATTTTCCGTTGTCGAATCGTTAATTCTATCCACTAACTACCCAACCTTTCAAAACTTTGACCACATTCTGTTTTTTCCGCAGCATAGCAATTTCGCCCATACAAGACATACAGAACTGGCTAGGTAGCTCACAACTGAAAAAATAATTAAGTTGCGATAATTGTTATCAGATGTTTGTAGAATCTTTCCTCCCAATGCGGTACCAGTGAACATGCTGTGAGACACCAAGTTAGACTTGCTGAGTTTAGCGTAGGGTACATTCTTTACTGACCTGATGCTGACCAAAACATATGCAGTTGAGTAGTATCTCCCGTATGAATGCAGCTTGCATAGTGAACTAACACATACCGGAGCGAGACTGACATTGGCACCGCTAAAAAATCCAAATGTAAGAGAAAAGATAACTAGCAACGCCTTACTCGACTTGGCTGGCATCCAGAAACACAGAATGCTGACAAGGCAACCCAGAACCGTGATAATCAGCATGTTAAATCTGCCCAATCGGTCGGCGTAGTACCCCGGAATCCACCGACCGAGTATACCCCCCGCATTGAGTAACGCGAGGAGCATATACGAAAAGCTCGAAGACTTGCCGTGATCGAGAGCGTATGACGCAAGATAGGAAAAGGGGATGAACAGCCCCCATTCGAGGAAGAATACGCCCATACTTGTCAAGACGAGGCTGCCGTGACTGAAAATAGTAAAGTCGGGAATAACTGTCGACATAGTCAAGGGCTTGGAAGGGAACCGAGGACGAACAAGGATCGCGGCCAGTAAAAAGATAATGATACATACGAAGCCTGCAGCGCGAGTAGCCCATGCAAATCCAACCCGTTCAAAGAGGCTTTCCAACATCAAGGGGAACACGATACCGCCAACGGCTCCCCCAGATGATGCAATTCCAGTAGCTAGCCCACGTCTCTTGTCGAAGTAATGGGCAACAATCGCAATGGCTGGGCCAAAAATAAGGGAGAGACTCAGGCCTCCCAAAACGCCAAATACAAGCATGAAATGCCAATAATGCTCACACAAACCAAGTAGCAGCAAATAAAGTACCGTCAAGACACCTCCGCAAATAACAAGGCCCCGTGGTCCTCGTGCATCGAAGATAGGTCCAGCTTGAAAACCCAGGAGAAATGTTAGACCGTTATAGATACCAAAGATCCAACCTACGGCCTCTGGACTGTGATCCTTCAACTGATTTCGTAGGAGATAAGCTTGGAATGTCCCTATGCTGTTCATGAAAGACATGGAACCGAACAAAGCCATCCAACTTCCCAGTACCACTCCCCATGCATCCCAACCCCCTTCGGGATATATCGGCAGATCCACGTCTCGTGTCTTAGTTTCGGTGGCCTCTTCTTCTCTCGACGCTGCCTTAGGTGATTTAGCTCGTGCATTCCGCCTCTGGTGATGCTTCTCTATTGTTTCTTCTAGATTAACAATATTTCCTCTTGCATCCGGAGAATATCTTTCTGCTATGGGAGGGTTTGGTAAAATCATGACGGGCGGGTTTGGCAGGTCAGGCTAATGGGCGTGGTAGATAGAGCTTTGGCTTGAATGGAGGTCTTGTTTGCAATTGTTGACAGCAGAAATAGCTAGCAAGAAACTTGAAAACCCACATGATCTACTAGACTACCTTCATTACTTGGTTTTTCTGCCATAGGTACCAAACCGAGGTTGTCCTGACTGTCAGATAACATGCATCGGGCGGGCCGCGATCCCCACAACTGACCGACAAGGATGTGTCGGGTCATCCGATAGACTTGGGGAGCTTGCTTCACGGCTCACACCATTATTTTTTATTGGTTATTATGGGTGAAATCCCCAATATGGGGATGGAAGAAACATAAAGAGATAAACAGTAACAGAGTACTTTGACTCTTGTTAGAAGTTGAGAAGCACTTCACACATAAACGCATGTACCTCAATTGACAACACTTACAAAACCTACCCATTATTCAACATTCCTCATCAAACTTGACATGTCCCCCAACGGCGAAGCATATCTAGTCAAGCCTGACGCCCCCGAAGGTGCCACACGTTTTCCACAAGCTCGACTCTCTCCAATTGCTGCCCACAGAACCATTTACATATCGGGTACTGCTTGCGTCCGGCCTCACGACGGATCATGGCCAGGAGTAACCGAGAACTCGGACGGAACCCGAACGCTTGACATCCGAAAGCAAACAGCAGCTGTGCTTGAGAATGTGGACAATACCATCAAAGGTGCAACAAACGGCAAAGGCGACATTCATAATGTAATCGATTCGGTGGTTTACATCTTGGACATGGAGAGTCAATATGCTGGTATGAACGAGGAGTGGAATAAGGTCTTTACATCTCGCGCAACGGCTCCTGCGAGAGCCACCATTGGCGTCAAGGAGCTGCCAGATCCTCGAATGATAGTTGAGGTCAAGGCTGTTGCAGTAGTGGAGGCTTAATTGAGCTAGCTCTTATCCACGTAGTGGATCAAGTTGAAGAGAATCGTTTGGTAGACTGATGGTTAATGACTCAAAGACCCACACGCATACGTCTTTTGTTCAGTCTGAATGTGCTGAGTGAATCGTCTGTTTGACATCCGTAAATGGTTCTTGCTAATTCGACAATTCTGATACTTTGAGTTCTGGTCAGGAGCCGGTAGCCAGTAGGTATGAGTAGCCAGACCTTTGATCAGCCATATAATGTAACCCCATCCTACCGTGATGTGGGGAAAGAAATGGCTAACGTTAGCCTGACCTGGCCAAAAGGCGGGGTAGGGCAATCTAGATAAATGGCAGGAAGGTGATTGGTTTCCAGTATCGAGCACTAACTCTAACGCATCAATCAAGATAGGATAAGTGGCGAGGAACTCGTCCAACCTGCGGGCTTTCGCCTTCTTTTTGAACTCTATCTCTCTTCTTGTCCATCATGTCTTCTAATTTCAATCCGCCCCGTGCCCGAGCTTCGTGTAAGAAATGTGATAGATTCTTGCCCGCCTGCAAGAATTGCCAGTCCGCGCAAGTGCGATGCAGCTTCCTCGACGACCAAGGCCAGAGCGCTTCATATCCCATAGAGTGAGGTCCTTTGCTTTTCTACTTCTACTGCTATCTTGTCTTCCATTACTGTCGCTAACGGTCAATAGGTACGTGCGTAGCCTGGAAGAAAAGATCCGGAGTCTCGAGAAAAGCGTCCTGGTCGACAACGTGCCGGTACCATGCACTTCAACTGAGCCAGCAGCCCCCATCTTTGCCGATGAAAGTCAAATCAATTTACCTGCCGCAGAAACAGAATTTCACAATCATCAAAATGGCATGGCCCAGGAAGTGTTCGAAAATCATGGAACTGTTATATCCAACGTTCCAGAGTGCTCAATCCAAGATAATCGGCCCAGCCCTTCGTCGTCAACACAAGCTCCAAACTTTGCCGATGAGCTCAGAACCCTGTCTTTAAAGGCAACCGCCGAGCAACACTTGGGATCAATGTCAGGTGTTTCTTTTGCAAAGCTGACACAAACTGTTTTACGTCGATTGACGCCAGATAAGGCAGACTTTGTCTTCCAGCATACAAACGTCGAAGCCGCTTTATTCGATCTGAACTCTCCATCGGAGCTTTTCAATGAGTCTATCTTTAATAGCTTAAGCGGATCTATATCTGTCCATCCGCTTTTATTTGGCGATATCTTCCTCTCTGATATCACCGTGCCAGACACCACCCTCAACAACTTGGCGTGGCCGAGCGACGAGAGTTATGTGCGTCGACTTGTCGATTTTTACTTTGCCCACTCCCACACTTTATACCCTATCTTGAAAAGGTCTGATATAATGAAAACTCTTGAGCGGATTCGCGGAAATCCTCAACATCTCGCTGATCTGCCGACTTTGGAGGCTTTCCGTCTCTGGATGGTCCTGGCAATAGGGTCAACTGCTTATTCCTCTGTGCTGTTGGGCGAAGAGTCCGAATCGATTGTTTATTACAGCAAGGCGCTGCAACTATCTGACAAGGCTTTGGAGACTGACGAAATGGTATGATATACACCCATCCATGATCAGTGGAAGTGATACTGAAAGTCCGTCAAGTCTGCCCTGGAAGTAATAATGCTTCAAGTGTCATATTCTTTTTTCAATCAACTGGGCCCGAGTAAGTCAAAACGCCCACTCATAGACACTGGCAGTTGTACTAACAGGAGAAGATACATGGTTTCTCGTTGGCACAGCTGCGCGGCTAGCGCTCGGTATGGGCTTACATAGCGATTCGACTTATACCGGTTTACCCTTTGGCGAGCAAGAAAGACGCAAACGTATCTTCTTTTCCATTTACATGATGGACCGGTAAGCGCCGCCACCCTTGATTTACAACTTTACCTTTTGATATCTCAATCGCTAAATCTTTGCGTGGTAGTGTCGTATCTGTGGCATTGGGACGGCCCTTTGCTCTCCATGATGATGACATAGATGTCGAGGTGAGAGAAAATAACATGGCGTCGAGGAAAAGTGGATAGTCAAAGACGTTAACTAAGTAGATGTAGCCCTTTTCAGACATCGACGAGGAAGAGAACACTCAACCTGAAGGAACTACCCTCCGATCCTTACACCCAAACGTATTAGCCGTTCCACTACATATCCTTGCCCTTCGAAGGATCGCAAGCAAGATCTCCAGGAAAGTATATCCCGGCCGTAAGAACGCCAACTTTACGGAGGAGGAGCGAGACGAGATTCTATCATCGTTACATCAGGAACTCTTAGAGTGGCGTCGAAATACGCCTTTTCCGCTACCAGATATTCACGATGGTGTCCCACATCTAAACAATGCTTGGTACGACTTCAACTACTTTACACATCTGGCTATGATTTATCGACCATCCCCTTTGTGTCCGATCCTCGATATTGAGCGCATCAAGTTACTCAAGACCGCAGCGTCCATGTCAGTTCGCCAAGCATTCAGTATGCATCAACAAAGGCGCTTTGCATATAACTGGCTCAATTTCCTCTCTCTGTTTACATCAACACTCTCGCTCATCTACTCCGTTACTGCTCAACCAGATGACCTAACTACTGTGTTAAGAGATTCGCGAGCCATTGAAGACCTCGACCTCTGTATCCAGCTTTTTGGGACATTTGAGAAAAAGTTCCTAGTTGCTTCGAAAATACGTACCATGATTGAGGAGATTTCCAGAAGATATAATGCTATAAAAACTGCTCAGCTTACAAGTCAGGATGTAAGCATGGGGGAACAAATAAGTTGAGAACACAGGAGCATGCATAATTCCTGTATATTGGGTGCATTCTAGTACAAGCGACTAGCCGTACGTGGATGACACTTTACGCTTGAATATATGTAGTGTCCCGGTTGCTTGAGCTGCTTCAATCAATCTGACAGCCAGGTTATGCATGATCTTTCATTCTAACAGTGCTCTAATGGGAACCTGGGACCTGGACAATTCAGTGAATGAGTTAGACTCGCCTACTCTGGCCTTCTGGCCTCGCGTCCCGAGCGTTGCTCAACTTGAAGGACATGCCCCAGTTTGGCCTATTGGTAGGTGTGAGCTGAGTTCCCCGTTTTTTGCCATCGTCGTCGTGCTGAGCCCCATGCAGCCAAAGAAATCATTTTTCGCCAAGCTCTGCTTAAAGACTAATTAATGTATTGTGGTAACAGTACATAACGGCATATACGACTCCCTCAATCATGCGCCACAAAAGCTTTACTCTAAGCTTATTACCTACAGCAGGTGCAGACTCTAGCGTCTATGCGGCCAGATTCTGGGGGAAAATATCACGGTGTTACCTTGCCTACATTACTGATAGGTGAGCGCAGTGTATTGTAGCTTATCTGGGTTGTGATAAGAACTTTGAGCTGGACGTCTGCGTGTCCGATGACAATGTTCGGATGTCCCGCTGATAACTGGGACTTTGATAGGCTGTCCCGAAGTAGTTAAGACTTAGTGTCACCGTCGGAGAAGCACTATCTCGCAGTAGTTTGTTGTCGGCCGATCCGACATAACCCTTATCAAGCTCCGTCTTAGGATGTGCTTAGCTAGATCAAGTTCAGTAAAGATCAGCAAAACTAAGTTTCCAACTAAATTTCCAAGATGGGCCCATAACTTATCACTCATGCATTGATAAGCCCCATTCACCTGCTGGAGACAAGGTTGTATGATATCGAAGTGTTTAGAAATCCCGTCATCTAGTACGAGAGTTTCATGAAGACTCGCTCTGGGTACCAGCCAGGCATTATTTGTCATTTGCTGTATTAGATCGGAGGCTGTTGTTGTGCACCCAGTGGTGTGCGTACAAGGGACAATTATGACCTTATTAAGGCTTTTATTACTTTGATGGATAGTAAGTAGAGGGTAAGCCGTCGTCTAGAAAATAGAATACTTCAAACCTTGGGCGAATTGCTATATGTCTGTAGGTGACTCTTGTCTGTGCATTCTGGTTAGCCAGACATCCCCATCCCTACTTACCTAGCACATGCAGTCGTACATAAAGACAGTGGTATTATCATAAACCACGCCGAATTTTCCGTACTTGCAAGGTGTCGAACACTTTTGTCGTGGCCGAACGGACTCCAAAGAACATGTGCGGCCCTCCCGAAAAAGGGGTATGCACCCCGCAGATACCAAAAGTGTGACACCTTGCAAAGTACTATCGAGATATCTCAGCTAGCTTCCCTTTTTAGGATCAGCCACAAGATTAGATCAACATTGGCTTTGTTCGAGATACATAAGTCCTCTATCAACCTCCTTCCAGTAGTACATACTATAGTACACTCAGTCTTAGCTCGTCCTCTCGAGAAAATAAAGAATCAGCACAAAGCAGCAACTATATCATGGGCGAAAAGATTGATCGAGATCAATGTGTCCAGGTGCCATCTAACAAGCGTGATCTCGATTGTCGCCCCACGGACGAAGATGAACTGGCGCAGCTTGGTCACCGTCAAGAACTGAATCGTGAGTTCTCGGTTTGGACCCTGACTGCACTTTGCCTGTGTTTGATGGCAACTTGGGAGGCGTTATCAACAGTCATCGCAACGGCCTTGATAAGTGGAGGCGCACCATGTTTGTTTTACAATTAGTGTGTTACCGACCTCGTCCCCAGACTAAGTCATATCTAATGATCTTGATAGCCTGATATCCTTTTGCGCTTCAACATGCGTAGTTTGCTCTCTTGCCGAGATAGCTGCCATGTATCCAACGGCCGGCGGTACAGTACTTCGTCTACGCAATTCATTTTCGAATCTGACCACGATCCCGAGTTAGGACAATATCACTGGGTTGCTGTACTTAGCCCGACTTCAACACGGTCTTCAGCAGCGTATATGACAGGATGGATCTCAGTTGGTGGGCAAATTGTCCTATCAGCTGCTGCAGCCTTCTCAGCTGGATTACAGATCCAAGCTCTAGTCACTTTCAATGACGACAATTATACCCCCACGCGCTGGCAGGGTATGCTATTTTACTGGGCTGTTCTGGCCTATTCAGCTGTTCAGAATGTCTGGGGTATAAAATTACTTCCTCAGGTTAATGGTTTCTCTGGTAAGCCATCATCATTTGACTATTAGGGACTTATTAACTGAAGCTTGCAAGGTGTCATCCACATTCTGCCCTTCATTGCCATTGTCGTGGTATTGGGCTTGGTATCGGGGAAGAATCCCTCCGAATTTGTGTTTAAGGACGTAGTCAATAGCAGCGGCTGGGACAGCGATGCAGTTTCTTGGCTCATTGGTCTGGCAAGCCTTGTCTATCCTTTCATAGGGTAAGAATTACTTATATCTCTCCTCAAGAAAGGCGCATTGACGGACGTTTAGATATGATGCAGCCTGCCATATGGCCGAAGAACTCCCCAACCCAGGCCGTAATGTGCCATTAGCCATGGTCTCTAGCGTCGTGATTAATGGATTTATGGGCTTGGTCTATTGCATCGTTCTTCTCTATGCAACAGGCCCTCTTGAAACACTCCTTGCATCAAGAACTGGGTTTCCCTTCATCGATATCTACTACAAGGCGGCAAGGTCACGCGCAGGCGCATCTGCCATGGCTGCAATGCCCATCTTCATTGGGGTGGCTGCGTCTCTTGCCGGAATGACATCTACCTCTCGCACACTCTGGGCTTTTGCCAGAGACGAAGCAACGCCCTTTGACAAGCAAATGAGCAAGGTCGATCAGAAATTGAAAGTACCTGCAAACGCGATCTTGACAGTCTTTGTCTTCCAGGCTTTACTGGGGCTCATTTATATCGGCAGTCCTGCGGCATTTAATGCTGTACTATCTATGGCAGTTATAGGCATGTATCTTTCATACATACTCCCCATTGCCTATATGACTTTTTGCGGTCGCAAGCACACACGCTTTGACAAGCGCCGCCACTTCAGCCTTGGCAACTACCTTGGGCCAGTCCTCAACTGGATCTCCATGATTTGGATAGTCCTCATTATCATATTCAGTACATTCCCAATAGAATCACCTACCTCCGCACAGAGCATGAATTATGCCTCTGTCGTTATGTGCGCATGGGTGGTAGTTGGGGTTTTATATTACGTGACCTTTGGAAGGCGGAAGTTCAAGGTCCCCATGTCATCTATGCCTATTTCTGTTGGAATCCCTCGCTGAAAGCCAGAGGAACTTAACTAGTGCTTAGATATGTGGTTAAATCTATGTTAGGAGAGAGGAAAAGGGCAGGCAGGTAGGTAGGGTATGCAAAGTAAATAGTCCATAACTTAAAGAGTTTAGCATTTGCATTATATACACTTTCAACCCTTAGGGTTAAGATAGGGTTGGGATAGGGTTATAATAAGGTTATATATGAACTTTTTTACTTATTTACTATTTAAGACTGCTAATTAAGGAAAGAAAGAAAAAAGGAAAATAAAGAAAGAAAGATAGCAATAAAAAGAGAAAAAAGAAATATTTAAGTAAGTAAATCTTAGAGCTAAATGGAAATATAAGAAAATAGAAAAAAAAAGAGAAGAAGAAAATAAAAGATAAAAAAAGAAAAAACTAAGTAAAATAGATATATAGAAAGGTAAAATTAAAAAGAATAAAGATATAAAAAAATATAAGAAATAGCTCTTAAGAATGTGTTTTTTTAGGTAGATTATAAGCTATTAAGGCAGCTAAAATAGCACTAATTTTAATTAAGGCTAGGGCTATAGCTATATTAAGCTATAAGGCTGCAATAAATCCTAAGAGCTCTTAAAGCTTCTTATAGGACTTAGAGGTCTCTAGATCCATAAGACTACCTGCTAAGATAATATGAGAGTAGAAAAAGGCTCTATAAGACTTATACTTCTGCTGTTTCTTATTTACAGCTTCCTTTAAGATACTAAAGGGGTCTTCCCTTGCTAAGTCCTTAGTGATAGCTATAATTTAAATATTATAGAAGTAGTAGCTATTTTTAATAGTAACTATAAAATCAGCTTATAGGGAGGTCTTTTCCTAAACTAGAGATTTAATCTCAACCTTTAGGTCAGGCTGGCTATTACAGGATTTTAAGAAGGCCTTATTTATTGCATTATGCGTTGTGGTCAGTTGGCGAAGTTAGCACATAACCGGATTACTTCCCTCACGGCCCTGAGGTTATTGGCATATATAATGAAGTCAGACGCGAAGTCACTGGTTTACACTGTCTTATGTCTTCTTTTTAGCGTTTTTTTTTTCTTTCTTTTCCATGGGAAATATAGGTAATTCAGACGCGTCATGGTGAGGGGTGCATTTCAACAGTTTTGTCCAAATCTCTAGCCACACCTTTTAAAAGAAGCCAATTAAAGAAAGGCTAAAGGACATAAGAAACATTACATGTTTTGACATCCCCAGCGCTCATTATATGTTAACTCAATCAATTAATTAAATTATTAAATTCTTTTATTTAATAGATTCTTAATAAAGAAAATAAAATCTTAAATCTATATATCTTTAAATAATATAAATATAAAGATAAAATAAAAATAATAACTATAAATACTTATAAAAAGTATTAATAAAAATAAAATATTTATTAAAGCACTTTAAAAATTAAAAAGTCTTTTATACTAAAGTTATAATAAAAATAATAAGTAAAACTTATCTTAATACTATAAAGTAAATTATAATAATATTAATAAATTTCTATACATATATTAATTAATTAAGCTATATTGTTATGATTTGTGCTCGTAACAGCGCTGTAAGGCTTCTATAAGCAGCTGTACGCACCACTGTAATTACTACAATAGCAGTTATAACCCAATCTTTTGCCCTGTGGCGTAGTGGTTAGGTGCGACCATTATATATATATATTATCTTTTTACCTACTTTAATAAAGATAAAGTTTATATATTTTTATAATAAAGTTAATTTATAAGATTTATAAAATTTACCTTATTACTATATTCTTAAGCTAAATATTTTATAATAAAAGTAATTAATATTTAAAATATTATAAAAAAGTATTTTATTAATAGATTATTAAGCTTATATTTAGGCATTAATAATTTATTAAATATAAAAAGCTAAATAAGTATTATAATAAACTTAAAGAATCTCCTTTATATATAGCAGTAATTATTCTTTATTTAAGGTTTAAGGGCCTTATCCATTGGTATGACGCAGGTTCTGCCTCAACAAGCCCATAACACAAACGCGGATCTGACTGTTGAATAGAGCATAGCCCAAGGACTCCTAACAGAGAATCCAGAAAGCTAGCCTATTCTCTTGTCTCTTGGATAGTTATTAATAAGGATAGATCTACTCTTTTATGGCCCTATAGTTATAAAGTCTATTAATTAAAGTCCTTTAGGGTATTATCTAAGTCAGGCGACCGGGATCTC
>NJCR01001481.1:0-13268 GCA_002234235.1 Fusarium hostae
CGTCCCTAGTCATTGCCAATTTATAATAGCTATAGACTAACTTAAAATATAATATTAAAACTAAATTGCAAGAATTTTACTTACTCTTATTAATCTACTTATATTAAATAATAATTACTCTATATTATAAAAATAAACATCACTTTAGCTACTATAAATAAGACATTAAACACTTAAAGAACAGCCTGTAAGCTAGTTTGCCAATAATACTACTAAAATATAAAAGAAGTAAGAAACAGTAAAATAGAAAGAAAAAGAGTAATTAAGGAGTAGGCGCTATATGGGCTTAAGGATACGAATTTCAGATTGATAGTGTAAAAGTAAGGTTCAGTATGGGGCTTTAGGAAAATATAAATATAAATTAAGCAATATATGGCACAGCATAGGCTTAGGGAAATAAGGACAAAAAGCAGGCATTGTATGTAAGCATGAGCGACTAGTGCCCTTTCGGTCAGAACAGGCCGCTGGGCGTAATACATTGTATTGTATTTTGGTGTGCAGCTAGGTACCTCTCATTTACCGCATTTCAATAGGCTACATCCCCGCTTCGGTACGCCACCTGAGTCTTACGCCACCCAAAGGGATAGTAGGCAGCTAAGACCCTGCGTGATCGTCTTCCCAGCCGTCGTCGTTGCGGAGATCTGTTCTTCCTTTTTGTATCTACGTCAAGCGAGAGGCAATCTCCCAAATCCTATTGACTCATATACATTTGATGCAGAATGATGAGGGCCATCCTGCCAGTGGCCGTCCTCTTCGCATCCTCGACAATGCCGTCACTGCTGGCGAATTCTACCGTCAGAATGACATCCGCTCCATGCGGTGGGACGTGGTTAATTCGCGTTCCCATTTGTCTAAGCTGAAATTGCAGTGTTCTTTAGTGGGTCCCACGCCAGCTGGAGAAATCGACATTCAGTCCTGTCCTTTTCATTCTGCGAGAGAATCAGCACACGACCAGGCTATCGTCGATCGACCGCTTCTCCATTGAAGATGAGCTGCCCCTGCGCGAATTACTATGTGAGCTTCCATACCTGGCGGCTCATGGTCCAGAGTATTAATCGCGAAGAGGGCTCTATCAAGTGTCCCAACAGGGTTCAGATTTTCGGCGACTACTGCGATATCTGTCCGGTGTGCCTTTCTCAAACGCAACTGAGTCGTTTCCATGCTGACCCCGAATGTGTACTAGATCGCATGCACTGGAATACCCGTGAAGAATTTGTTACCACATGCCTCTTCTCCATTCAGCGATGTCAAAGCCATGAACGGGACGGTCTGGGGGAATAACGCGGCGGCTAATACGTCTCGTGGAAGAACAGCTATGCTACCCCTCGATCCGTCCAGAGACTCTTCTTACACATCCGGATGAATCAGGATTATGAGAGAAAAATGACGATAGTTCACGTTTTTCTCAGGGATTATTTCTACCAGTGGAAGCCGCATTGAACGTGGAAGTAGCGGGAAGTTCCGTGAGAGCTCCATTCTAAGCTCGCGCAGGTGTAACGCAGTCATGATACTCTTATCTGAACATTGGCCAAGGCGAACGACCTTGCCGCTGTGCCGCTAGAAATTCTATAGTCAGTCCTATCGCGGCCGTGAGCCTCAGGGATGACGCATTCCGACGGTTCTACCAGCATTAACAAACGTTCTCGCTGGAACCTGCCTCTTTCTGGGTCTCTGCCTCTTACCCCGGAGATCGGGTGCCCAGACCTCTTCGCGTCATGCCGCCCTACAGCTTCAGGAAGAGCTTGCAAAGTGCTTACAGACTGGAGCTTTGACCTTATTATTGTTACCTCTGTCTCTATCTCTTATTGTAACTGCCCAACAACCTCGCTCATCGCCGACCCACGACAACACCGCTTCCGAAACCTTCCTGACGCCCGAGCGTACCCGTGCGAGTTTGGAACGCCTTGGCAGTGTGATTAATCGACTCTGGCGTGAGGGTCTCACGCTCTTCAATCGCCATGTGCGATCCGCCTTCGTCCAACACAACAACTGTCGGTAGCCCGCCCTCTGGTTAGCAATCCCGTCGTCGCCAGCTCTACCCCTCAAGTTTTTTTTTCCTATTCTTTTTTTTTTTTTTTTGGCTTCAGCCCGGCCCCGCCGTCCGACCCTGCCCCCGACACTGCATACTGACCATTCCAGCGCTCACAATCACTCCGAACATCAAGGCGCCAGCGAATATTCCTCCCAAGACGGACAAGCCTCGCCCGCACGTTTGCGGCACTTGCCAGCGCTCGTTCGCCCGATTGGAACATCTCAAGCGACACGAGCGCTCCCACACCAAGGAGAAACCTTTCGAGTGTCCCGAATGCTCACGACGCTTCGCCCGCAGCGATCTGCTACTGCGCCACCGGCAGAAGCTGCACCAGACCTCGATCCCCTCGTCACGTCCCCGAAATCGTCGCGGCTCTGCCAGCGGCGTCGCCCCGGGCCAGAGCCGAGCTCGTAAGAATAGCGTCGCACGACCCAACCCAACTGCATCCAATGCACCGGCCACTTCTATGAGGCCGCAGGCAAATACTATCGCCCATGTTGACGGCAGCACGATGCAGATGGTGGCTGCTGCGAACACCTCCGTCGTACGAGGCATGTACCCTAGCCATACCCATAGCCGACACTCGAGTCTAGCCGGTTCGCCCATCCACAGCTTGGACCATGATTCTGGTGGCATGTCAGCTGCCATAGGACTCCGAGATGGGCAAAACGGCCTGCCCAAACTGGGAACGCACACCTTGGACGACCTGGAATTCAGCAACGACCTGCACACAGCGCCGCCAATGGCCGCCTTCAACACTGAATTCGACCTTGAGGGCTTCCTTTTCGGACTGAGCTCGACGACAAACCCCAATACCCTCCATTACAGTGATTTACCGCAATCGATGGCGTTGGAACAGGCCTCATCGTTTGCGCCGTCTTGTAATGAGATACCATTGAGCCAAACCCTCGACGAGGATTTTGACTGTTTTACTGGATTTGAGCATCAGATATTTTTTAACACGAGTGAGAATCTGGTGGACGGATCTGGTCCGTCCACCATCAGCGCGAGGAGAAGCACAATTAGCGATGTTATGTTAGATGGTTCAGTCTAACCCTCGCCGACCGGGACGAGTACGATGTGGCAACCCTCTGTGATGGACTTTCAGCATGGGAGTACTATGCTATAAAACCAGCCTCCTGCCTTGTTCAGATTATGTGAAGCCTTCCTTTTCATACCTCATCCTTTTTTCCCTAAGTCGTTTCCTTGATTCCTTGCTTACCATCCCTAACCTTCACGCATTTCATATCAAAATCAAATTCACAGTTCGCAACTTCACAACTATAAAAAATAAAAATAAAACCATGCCTTGCCGTTGAACGAATCGAAATACTCGAAAACCTACGCAAACACTCAGCAATGGCGTGCAAGAACCTCCTCATTGCCTCCCTCCCGGCTTGTACGGCCACAGCTGTACCCACGCCATCGTATGCAATGGAGCCAGCGACTGTGGCCGCTGTAACTGCCTCAAATGAATACTTGGAGCTAGATGTCGTATTCAATAATATTCACGATATCAATGGAAGAAGTTCTGAGTTTGCGGTCGAGGAGGAAAACAAGCTTCTCAAGAGATATAATCAGGGCCGATGCAACCTCTTTATTCATATCGACTCGTCTCATGGAATGATCATTGCCGCGAAGAAAACATCCAAAATGGAGTTATATCTATACGACGACAAGGATTAACTAATCAGACATCTTCCTCAATCCAATATCCAACAGGGCATTGCTTTAAACCCATAGAACTTCCATAGTGCACTTCCCCATACCATACTGATCAAGGGAAGCGGGTATAGTTTCAACGCAGGCGATCTGAACTTAGAGAATGCTGGGCAAATCTGGAATTCGGCAGACGAGAGCGGTTGCACTTACAAATACAAGGGTCCGGCTGGTAATGTTGCAAGTCGCCACCACTACATCTCTATTGATCCTCCCACTTTCACTGAAAGTGGACGTTTCGCATTGTCTTTGGCTGATAACCCCTGTACTTACCCGCATTCCACTTTCACTTGAAAGAGACCTCTCAATAATCTGCTTCGAGTAAAGTGCAAGCCAAAGTGGTGATCTCGCTATTTCATCGGTCGACTTTGCTTTTTTCATTGAAGAGTTTCAATGTCAAGCTATTCGAATGATCTGAACGCGTCAACGCGCGTACGACGTGTACCCTAGATATTACTCGCAGGCGATAAGAGTTAAATCGGCTAATAAATTGGGTCGCGGGGTCAACAGATTTCCCTATCCTAGCTGCGCGCGGCGGATGCAGCTGCGAATCCATTTAAACTCCCCATAAAAGAAAAGACGCTAATGAAATGATGACCTGAATCCATCTAACTCAAACGGATTCAGGTCACCCCCAACATTTGCTTGGTAAAGTGGATTTCAATCACATGCATCAATTTATTATATTAAGGATATATCGAATTTTCATTTTCAACAACAGACCATGAGAATTGCGGCGTTGCGACCGGTTTGAAGTTCAATTCAATTGATAGATTGTAGTTGAAAATGACCAGGTTAAGCAGGAATATTAGTCACCCATTTTAGTCGAGTTTGCCATCATCACATTGTCCCGAGCCACCACCTAGCATGGACCTTGGCATTGACCTTCGGGGGTGTATGTCCATCTCGCAACCCCTAAATCTAGCAGGAAGCTGCCGATATCGGTCTGGTCACCCTCGGGCTAGCTCGACCTGCGAGTTGATATCTTCTCCGGCTGCCTCATCTGGAACAGCATGATAGAACAGCTTCCGCTCCTCAAGGTGTTCCAGCAAGTATTCCATGCCTCTCATCACCTCCCAAAGCCATCCATTACCTCCCTCGCTGCCCCAACCCTGCTTTCTTATAGTTTGTAGGTAGAATGGCTCGAGAATATGTTTGACTTCAGCCAAAAATCTCCAGTCATCCCCCTTCAATATGTCGGCCTCAGGCAGCCATTTCTCCACTTCTGGATGAACCAAAAACGCCCTGATGTCTCGCCCTGCTTGGGGAGCGCTCGAGACGTCATGAAATAAGTGGAGTTCCATCTGGTATTATTATTCATGACGACCTCTAGTTCCGCCATTGACTCACCCGCCAAGAGATATTCTTGTGCTTCGTCGTTCTCGCGTGAGATCCTCTTAAAAAGCTCACACCTCTGAGGGGAAGATCTGATGAACTTGACAACATTATGGAGCTTTCCCACCGGCCCTTTCTTTCTCTAGTGTCGTAGGTCATCCTCGCGCCGGCTGAGAAGGTCAAAGACCTGCGATTCGGCCTCAAAAGCCTCAAAATCATCACAATAGAGGGAAGCACGAACGACCAGGTTCAGTATATACCCATAGCAGCGCATACATCTGGCCCGAATGTCTGTCAGGCCTATCTCTGCATTGAGATCTCCATAGAAGTTCAAAAGACAGCTATCTTTCGAAAATGCGTTATCTGACATCACTGTTCCAACTCGATCCTTTATCTTCCATTCATGCATAACTTACCTAAGCATCACCGCGAGATTTTCCCCGCTGTAATATCCAAGTTGGCGACAGAGTGTCAGTAGGCGCGACTGATGCTTACCCTAGCGGTCAAGAAAATAAGCTATAACTGCCATAACAGCATGCCGGTTAGGTAATATCCACAGGTCGAACCTAGATAAATTTTGCTAAGGGCATCTAAGAGCTCCTGCTTAATCCTATCCTTCTTGGTCTTATACATATTATCCAATAAACAGCTTATCGATTGCCGGCTCTATAATATCTGGTCGGATAGGTAAGGGGTCAAGTTGCCAGGTGAGCTGCTAAAAGAACATATCGCTAAAGAATGAAAAGGGAATATTGGTGTTGATCAGAAGTCCTAGGCTCAGTTCTCGGATTATCGTGACTCTAGCATGCGGCAAAGCACTATACTGCAAGCAATGTCGCTTAGGCCATTCAGTTTCATCGGTTGATGGGTCTGTATTGGCGCCTTGACTGCTCTTGAAGATCCTGTAGGACCTACATGTGGTCAATGATGCTCAAGCTCGCGATGTCACTCTCTTGTATCTGCGGAGGTGGTCAGCTGCCGAACTCATAGCAGCAGCGGCGAAAAACTCAGGCTAGCCCTTTGCGTCGCATAAATGGCAGGCTCAGTAAGGACTTAGCGGACTGTCGTTAGTGTCAATCTTAACGTGAAAGAATCCATGGCGCCTGATCCAGCTCTTCCGGCCCTTTGAGCCCTTCCGAGATAAAGACTCTTCCAAAACATATCGTTTATTCCTCTATACTGCTTATGGAAGATCTGCAACGGTAGGGTGATCTGGCAATGCCGTCTGCATCGCCAGCTCGAATTGACTTGCCAAATTTCTCGGTGATCGGAGGAGAGCAAAGGCAGACGGTGGAGAAGGAAGCATGATGTCGTTAAATTCCATCAGCTACCCGTCGGTCGGTAAGGAATAGCACGCGTGGGGAGAAGTTAGCAGACTGGCATCGACGCGGTTTGATGCTGTGGGGGCGGCAGACGGAAACGCTAAGAGGCTACTTTCTCCTTAGCTGATTACAAGACTCTACTGAGTGTAATTCACTAATGGAGGATCTGGATAGCGACTCTGATTGGTTAGATCAGCTCGCCAGCTTTTAGCATCATCAGGTTCCGGGTAAGCTGCAAAGACGCGCTCATCAGCCCGATAGGTCATATCGCCAACCTTATATCCTATATCAAATATATCAAATGTTATTTCAAATCTAATTTTTCTATTTGTTTGATTCGAACTAAGATTATGGCATATATGATTGATTTGTTTGGCAGTTTATTGGATTGGATTGGATTTTTCGGCAGCGCTGAAACCCTGTCTCTGACATGCACCCCTACAATGGTTTATCTACATGCTAAATTCCTCACTTTGGCCCCCTGCATAGCGTCACGTTGCATTAATCTCTCTTATCGCTTTAGCCTTTCAATCTATCTCGCTCTTGACAAGAAATGGGATCTAAGCTGCTCAGCCCCCTAAACAGCTTCCTCTTATGACGCTAGTCTATAATGTTTCCTTGTGTAAGGGCCAGAGTCTCGCATTCCTTCAGCGGGAAAAGAGAGATTCTCTCCAATATTGCTCAAAAGCACTTTCATGCAGGCTCTGCACCTTAACTTAACAAATTTGCTGGATGAGTATTATTTCACTTGAGTGGCTCGTGCGGCATGGCTCGTCCCAAGTACTACCCTTCTGCTCCATCGTCAGTTTTATGGCTCCTCGGGCCATTGACTTGGATAAGTCAGTCAATTCGTGCACTGTGCTAAGTTGCGATTCAGTCACAGTTGCTTCCCCAGCTGACCTCATTGTCCGTGATATGGTGCCTGAAGGGTTGATTTGACCTGACCTGTATCCACTACATTGCGACCCCTTACTCGGGTAGATGCTATTGCTAGACTTACCCCGTCGTCGAAGGTCGTCAATATGGATCTGGCCGGATTCTAGGCTGTTCAACAAGGGCCTAAAGCTGGGAATGCAAATAGTGACAATAGAAAGGCACTGGACCAGTTGTAAAGCGATAGCAGCTTCCCAGTTCGCGAAGGTGACATCGGTGGAAGCGAATGCCTTGTTGGAATGGTAGATTTGAACCACAATTGCAGGTGTTACACTTTTCATTCATTGTCAGTGCCTTCTGCTGAACGCAAGCTAGACAGATCCATCACCAGAGTGGGACTAAAACATACAGGATACGGCTGCCAAAAACACTCATGGCTAAAATCTTCTTAGACCATGGTATTTGGATTTTCAGAACGTTTTCGCAAAAAAGAATGATGATACCAATATCCGTGGTGATATTGATGATGAAATAATAAGTCCAGAAAGCGGTTCGGTCTATACATTTTCTATCATTGGTGTATATCCATGGCGTAGGTAATTGACACTGGAAAAGATTGACGATAAGCGCAGAAGCTCCCCACCCGCCAATGACGGCCTCAAAACCAAAAACAATCCATCTCTGGCTTTCTCGGCTTATCATCCGGAGACCAACTGTGCATGATAGCTTGCAACAGAAGACGGAGGCGATAAACATGGTGTTGGCCACATATTGGCTCTATATTCATAAGCTCGGTCAGATCTTTTATCCATAGCTCTGCGGGTTGCAGCTGAGATACCTACCTTGAAGAATATGACAATTTCGCTAGATTGCAGTCTACTAGCTGGTTTTCCCAGTCCATTATCACACGCTATGAATGTAGCGATAGACTGCCCAATTGCAAAGACCTGCAGCTTCGCGCATAAGCGCAGGATGGTTAGAGATCTCGCTTCACGAATCGCGCTATTAGGTCTCTACACACAGTTGCGGCGATGGTAAGAATATCATCGACCCTCAGGGTTTTGATCACACAGATCTTGGTTCCTATGCGGACAGAGCATGACAGGAGGAAAATAACAAGGAACATCAATGTTAACACCTGTATTAAGGGAGACTTATTGGTGTCGGTGACGACATTTTCCGTAGGATGCATATTGGGCAAAGCAACTTCCATCAAGGCGCAATGATAGAGAAACAGAACAGTCGAGCGAGATTATTAGCATAGCATAAATATTGAGGATAAACAAATAGAGAGGATTATTGCATTTGAGAAGGGTGATGAAGAAAACCAAGGGTATTAAAATCCGAGGCTAGGGAGCATTGACGTGAAAGGGATCGGAGTGACATCTTGAAAGCGGCGCAGGCAGAGGGCCGGGAAATATTATTGCCTCATTGGGTCCTCACTTCAAGCCCTCAGCATACCATATGCTCTTTTGAAGGCAGTGCATTGGTTGTCAATTACTCCTCACTTACGTGACGCGGCACAATTTATTGTCACTGTCGGCAAGAGAGGTGGCTGGGGATCATAGCTCATCCACCAGGGCTGTCCCCTGCTAGGGCCGCTTCCTGTCGACCGCCCTCTCTGACCACCGAAAGACAAAGAAGTGAACCTGAGACAGGCGAAAGTATATCGACTCTTAGAGATGAGGCTCACAGGTCACGAAACATCATTGGGGCCTGGTCAAGGATAACAAGAACCATTGAGTAAGGACATAGTTGAGTAGTTCCATCAAGCGTAATGAATGCATCAAAACTGTGGATGTGAGGCTTATACAAGTTTCACGGTTTGAAGAAAGACATATTGGCATAAAAAATGGCCAGAGGACACGCTTCGCCACAAGCCTGCAAGCTCAACTAATGCTGAGTTCAGGTACATTGATAAGAGCAACATTTTCTGAAATGTCACCGCAGTAGCATCCTTCGATGACATTGTGATAATGGTTTCGACTCTTTTCGAATTATGGCTTTAGGGGAGTGATCTAGTCCCCTTGTTTGACATACGCTAGTCTCAAGAGTTTGGGCCGGACGCTTGGACAAGGTCTTATCGCTAGCTACCGTCTCACCCGTGATATTCCCCTTTCTAGAGGCGGCAGGGCTCGCACTAAGCTTATAGGGAATAGCTTATCAGCTTTGACTCACCATGACACCAAATGATGTGGTGCTGCGAGCAGATAGGTTACCCTAAGGGTCAGTCGTTGATTATATATGTCGGTGCTATTAGAAACGCCTTGGGTTAGCTCTACCAGGCTCGCGGTAATGCCATAGAAGCACGCAATATGATCGTCTTTTGTGTAAGCTTTTAGTCGCATGGAGTCGCTCGGGGTCAGACGATTACCAAGTTTCCTCACAGAACATGTTGGTTGATGATGGTTGATTTCCTAAATCGGTCTCTTTTCCCAGTAGCAGGGCGGGATGCTGTTCTCAGTTGGGGCTTCGGGCACGGGCCCATTACGCCACCGTCCCACCATAACTATGCGTTCCGCTACTTTAGGCAATGTTGACCAGGGAGGGCCTTGATGACTTCACCTTGTCGATCTGACTAAATATGTTGATAGGAAAAGACCTACAGAGTTCTGCAGCTTTACTCTAACTGAGGGCTTCCCTCACTTCCACAGCAACGGCTGTAGGTACCCAGATGTTGTGGTCTGAATTGGACTGCCCACGTTGGATCTTGTATGCTATGTAGTGCAAAATAAAATAAAGTGGGGGGCCTTGTAGGATATCGGAAAGACCAGATGACAGGTGTTAGCTTGCATGTCCAAAAGCAGCACGTTGCATTGAGAGGCCAAGCAGATGGTGGTACCAAGGTCGCTGCAGGGGTCAGGGGCCGGATGCATTTTCCCTAAGCTCCGCATCAGCTCGCTAGATCGAGGATCAACGGGCAGAAGTATCCCCCCGGAAAGCGATGTCACTTGCCAACGTGGTGATTAAACTTGCAGGTATACACCCAAGCCTATGGTTTGGGTCACATCCAGGCTCCACATTTGAGAATGAGAAAGGCATAGATAAAAAGAGGACATTGTTATGAGAAGATTAATTCTATAATTTTGTCCATTTATTAGACGCTATTCTCCCAGTTTATATACATATCGAGAACGACCTCGCCGCTGTCGCTGGTCTCTACTTTTCAAGTCCTTCTCATACACGCCGCGGAGATGTGGAGGAGTGACCTCAGACACTTTTATGTGACCTAATCTTTGGTGCCTATCATATGCTGAGATATCATACAGGCTACCCTACCTGCGTTTAGCTCGGTCAGCCATCTTTACAACGGCCTGGTTCCTCACCCAGCGATGCTGACCTAGCGGCCGGTACATAGGAAAGAAAAAGGACACTAAAGACAAAGAGGAAAAGCTCAAAACCTGCAGCGCTTATGCCTGCTTCAGGATGTTGGTTTGACATTTCTCGCCTCAATGTGCATCGAACAACCGGAGTGTTGAAATGAGCATATTGTATTGTATATTAAAAGGGAAAAACTAGCGCTAACTAGCGGAAGCTATTGACAAGACATCTTCATCCCAGCCACCAATGGATCGGAATAGCCATTGATCCGTTAAACCATGAATCTCAACAGAAATAGGCCGGAAATAGGCACACACGCGAGAAGTGGACAGAGGTACGCGTCAATTCGGGTACACGGCAATTAAGAATAGAAGAGTAGGAGTTCCTGCTGTGGTTTGGAAAATCTAAGTGCTGATCCCCCCCTGGAGGGCACCATACGACTCCAACAGTTGCACCACGTCCTCATGTCCTCCGATGGCGGCCAAGACAGCGGCGTCATACCGTTATGATCATTCAACTCAATAACAGCGCCCTTCTCGAGTAGAAGTCGCACCACAGCCTCTGTCCTATCCAAGAAGCCCACGATAGTGCCGTCAGACCATCGCCATCCTTTGACTCAATATTGGCACCCTTCTCGAGTAGCAATCGCACCACGGCCTCAAGTCCTCCCTCGGCTGCCCAAGATAGAGGTGTCCGACCGCCATCATCCCTCGCATCTACCACGAGAACATTTCGATCTAGGGCTCGACATAGATATCTGTAAATTGCCTGATCTTGCTTTAAATCACATAGACTATAATGTGCCCAATATACCTTAGAATAGAGGAGAAAGTAAAATTGATTGGTAGGTTGCGCCTTAGAACGTTGGCCCTCCCTCGCTATCAGCTTGCTGATATCAATATTTGACGGCTTTTAATACTTAAGTAGTCTTAATGCAAGCTTCTAGACGCTTTATAAGTCTAAAACAGAGCTAATAACCTTCATCAGGACTGCTCTATACCAAACCTATAGAACTACCCTATTGAAAAGTTAAGTATTGAAAATACCATAGTTTAAGTATATTATAATAATACCTACTATAGTTTTATTTACATCCTAGATAGTAAATATTTAGCCAGCCATACTCTCTTGCCTACTAAGTAAAAATTGCTTAATACTATAGTGTATTAGTTTTACTGATAGGGTCTCTTCATCTATAATCACCAGGCTTCCGTAATAGGCTAATACTGCATAAATATCATTAAGCATCTATAACAGATTCTAGTTAATATCTCCTAGAACCACACTTAAGGCTTCTTGTAATTCATCTATTATCAGGGGATAACAAGCTGCAGTAAGAAGTTTAAGAGTATGCCTTTAATCTTCCTTTCTTAGCACTGCTGATTGTTCTAAAATGTAAGAAAAAGTTCCTAAAAGATCTCTTAGGAGGTCAGCTAATATATAGCAAATAGACTTATCTATCTTTGCTAAGTATAGAGAGTTAATTTAAAGAACCACCTAAAGAAATATACCTTAAGCCCTCTTTAGCAAGATATCTTAAATCTCTTGAATAAGGGTTAATTCCCCTACTCTTAGCCTCCTAAACTTGATTTATCTCTCTAGTTCTGCTTATATAAACTCTATAATATTAAGGTTATTCTCTAGAATAGAAATTATACTTAGTCTTATAAAAGTTTTAGGGTATAAAGCCAGTAGCTTGCCAGCCTTTTATCTAAATAATAGATAAATTAGCAGTAGATATACAGTCTGAATTTCCTGCAAGTAGGAGATTATATCCTCTTTCTAATTGTTATTATATTTATTTAGTCTATCTAGAATAAAGTAAGCTCTATAAATAGGATTAAATATATGTTTTTGTAAGCAGAGTATTTCTTTATAATTGAGGACTGAGGGATCTATAAGGGTGAAATCTTCTGACATTATAGTGAATTCTTTAATTATGTATAGCAACTGCTGAGCCAGGGCGTTCAGGATTGTATGCGCTTATAGGCTTTTAGGAGCGTTATGCTGGCAAAAAAAGTAAGCAACTAGCAGGCCACCTTATCAGTGGAGGTTTAGGTTATTAACTATATTAGCTAATAAGATAGACTTTCTAGATTTAAGTCTCCCAGAATATAAGAGTGTATAAGACTTACTTCTGCTTTTCCAATCTTAATATTTATACTACTAAATAAACTAGCTTATATTTCTATATTTATAGATTTTCTTCTATATTATTTAATAGTTATATATTAAGTAAGAACTAAAGATGTAATAATAGTCCTTAAGTTTCTTGCAATATAATTCTACTTTAAAGGTTTTAAAAATAGATGTAAGATAGCAGCTTTACTCTTAAAGTTATTATGCCATTAATAAATTTATCTCCTCTTTAATTGTATTTATCTATAGATTAAAATCTAATTAATAATTACTTATATTAAATTCCATTATAAAAGAGATAAGCTATATAAATATTAACTTTTATATTAACTTTAATAGATTATAGTAAATATAGATAACTACTAAGAAGTATTTAGAGAGGTGTAATTATAGCTTCTTAAATTGTAAATAACGTGTATGATAAGCGAGTGTCACAGATAAGCGAGTGTCACAAAAATCCCTCAATTTACAACATGTCCATTTGATCAGATACTTCTCAACCACCAAATATGTCACAACCCTCAGAT
>NJCR01001483.1:0-17842 GCA_002234235.1 Fusarium hostae
ATTTTTTAGTAGAAATATAAATTACTACCGGTTGGCTCAGGCCGAGTGGCGGGGCAAGCCAACTAAACAACATTAGTTGGCTCGCCCCGCCTCGCGGCATGAGCCAACGGGTAAAGCCTTTTAACAACAACTTCAAGGACTCAACAGAACACACCCCGCCCCCGCCCCCGCCCCCACGTCACCCCGCCATAGACGGACATTGTATGTCCTTAGATCGGGATATATTGTCTGTCGGCCTGAAAGCCGAAGGTCCTTTGATAATCCGACCGGACGAGAGAGATCTGACTAAGTATTATGATAAATACAGACTCACATCAAGGAGTTCGAAAGCCTTCATCTTTCTCTGGTTTTAATATTCTTCAAAATTGTTCAATATGTCAGACAAACCCAATGTTCTCTTCCTAGGCAGCACCAAGCAGTAAGTTCTCGTTCATACCTTAGAGAACATGAATATTTTCTGTTCTTCTTCTACGGATATTGTAGTTAACATGTTTCTCTAGAGCTCATGAGGAGTTTGCCTCGCTCTGTGAGATCGTGGAACCTATCTACCCAAAGTCCACTGAGCGATCTACCTTTATAGAAGAGACCAAGTCTGGCGCTTTCGATGGAATCAAGGCTATCTACCGTACAAGCAAGTCTGTTAGCATCACTGGACTCTTTGATGCTGAGTTGTTGGATATCTTGCCTAAGTCTCTCAAGTTCATTTGTCATAATGGTAAGTTCTCCGAGTCTACGGTGACCCAGTTATACTAACTACTTAGGCGCCGGATATGACCAAATCTCTGTCTCAGAATGCTCTTCTCGTGGTATCCGCGTCTCAAATACACCCACAGCTGTAGATGATGCTACGGCTGATATCACTATTTTTCTTCTCATCGGTGCCTTGAGAAATATCTCATCCTCCATCTTCACTCTACGAGATGGAACGTGGCGGGGTAACCCTCCTCCATCCCTTGGTCATGATCCTCAGGGCAAAGTGCTGGGTATTCTGGGTATGGGAGGCATTGGTCGTAATGTCGCACGCAAAGCCCGCGTTTTTGGAATGACTGTGAGATATCACAACCGTAGTCGTTTAACGCCTGATATGGAGGACGGTGCTGAATATGTTGACTTCGAGACACTTCTTAAAGAGAGTGATGTGTTGAGTCTCAACTTACCCCTGAACGTGAGTCCAGTCACGGTTTGAGTATTCTCCGGAGACTTAACTGACCGTTCATAGCCCAAAACTCGACATACTATCGCAAAACCTCAATTCGACATCATGAAGCGTGGCATTGTAATCGTCAACACCGCTCGTGGTGCAGTGATGGACGAAGCTGCTCTCGTTGATGCACTCGAGTCAGGACAAGTTGCCAGTTCTGGTCTTGATGTCTTTGAGAATGAGCCAGAGGTTCACCCAGGGCTCTTGAAGAATAGGAACGTACTGCTTGTTCCACACATGGGTACTTGGACTGAAGAAACTGAAAGACTGATGGAGGCTTGGGCTATGGACAATGTTCGTCTTGCAGTGACAGAAGGAAAGCTGAAGAGTATCGTTTCTGAGCAGAAGGACCTACAATAGACGGCACACTTTGCTAAACAATGTAGCATGTGGTGCAAATAGATTTAAGACCTATAAAAGGAATACGGACAAGCTCTTACATCTTCTTCGGCCCTTAGCATAGACCAGATGACAGATTAGAACCAATCTTATCTCTTCTCAATTACTTTGTGGTTGTTAACCTTTAGCAAACTCAACAGTGAGAAGAAACAGGGTACAACAACGAACCCAGATAAGATCACAGAGCACAGCATCCCTTGATCGTTTCACTTGAAGACTACGTGGAAGTGGCCTATGTCAAAGCAAGAGTATAGTCAAAGCATGACAGAGTAAACATCACATGAAGAAGCAATAATGTTAGAGTCAGAATATCTCTTTTTGAAGTTCTACTCTATCCTGGCCACGGTTGACGGGCCTGCCTTTATCGAGTTACCATTCCATTCATCCCTATGGGGGAGGTCTCGTCTTGGTCATATCCGTCCATTCATTCCATTCATCATCCATTTTTATAATCTCGAAGGGGGGAATCATGATTAGCAAAAAAGCCAACGCCATTTTGTTGAAAAAGCAAGATTTTTTTGCCCCTCCCTGCACCCTGCGAGGAGTCTTCTCTCTTTATGATTAGAGAAGTAACCCAAATAAGCAGAAACAAAGAAGAGAAGAGAAAAAAAATCAGAAAACCGCAGATGTCCTTGTAACTCTCCCAACCCATATGCCATGCAAGTTCATGCTGTTGAAACTAGAATTTTGCCGATTGTCATGTCGACAGAAGAGGGAAAAGTTCGTTACACGTAGGAATCCAGTTGAAGGATCCTGGGTATTGATTACACACGCTTAGTAGCGGTAGATATCGGCCTTGAAGGGACCCTCGACGGTGAGGCCGAGGTACTCAGCCTGGACCTTGCTGAGGGTGCTGAGCTCAGCCTGGCAGTGGTCAAGGTGGAGACGGGCGACCTCCTCGTCGAGGATCTTGGGGAGGACGTAGACACCAACGTCGAGCTTGTCGGTCTTGGCGAACTCGACGTACTTCTCACCCCAGGCCTTGTCGGCGGCCTTGTACAGCATGATCTGGGCAAGGACCTGGTTGGTGAAAGAGCAAGACATAACGAAAGAAGAGTGGCCAGTAGCACAGCCAAGGTTGACGAGACGACCCTCAGCAAGGAGGATGATGTGGCGGCCGTTGGGCATGAGGAAACGGTCAACCTGGGGCTTGATGTTCTGGACAGAGCTGGCGTTGGCCTTGAGCCAAGCAACGTCAATCTCGATATCGAAGTGACCAATGTCTGTTTACCAATGTCAGTGATGAACCATCAAGTGAAAGAGTGATGTAACTTACTGCAGACGATGGCGTCGTTGGGCATAGCCTCGAAGTGCTCGCCAGTGAGAATGTCGCGGCAACCGGTGGTGGTGACGAAGATCTGACCGACCTTGGCGGCCTTCTCCATGGTGGTAACTTGGTAACCGGCCATAGCAGCCTGGAGAGCGTTGATGGGGTCAATCTCGGTAACGAGGACACGGGCACCCATGCCGTGGAGGGCCATGGCGCAACCCTTACCGACATCACCGAAACCGGCAACGACGGCGACCTTGCCAGCAATCATGACATCGGTAGCACGCTTGATACCGTCGACAAGGGACTCACGGCAGCCGTAAAGGTTGTCGAACTTGGACTTGGTGACGGAGTCGTTGACGTTGATGGCGGGGACAAGGAGCTTGCCGTCCTTGAGCATGCGGTAAAGGTGGTGGACACCGGTGGTGGTCTCCTCAGAGACGCCGAAGCAGTCCTTGAGCATCTCAGGGTACTTCTGGTGGACAAGGGTGGTCAGGTCACCACCGTCGTCGAGGATGAGGTTGAGCTTCTTGTTGTCCTTGAAGGCAGTGAGCTGCTGCTCGAGGCACCAGTTGTACTCCTCCTCGGTCTCACCCTTCCAGGCGAAGACGGGGACACCGGCGGCGGCAATGGCAGCAGCGGCGTGGTCCTGGGTGCTGAAAATGTTGCAGCTGGTCCAGGTAACCTCAGCACCGAGAGCAGTGAGGGTCTCGATGAGGACGGCGGTCTGGATGGTCATGTGAAGGCAGCCAGCAATGCGGGCACCGGCGAGAGGCTGGTCGGCAGCATACTTGGCTCGGGTCTGCATGAGACCGGGCATCTCGTTCTCAGCGAGCTCAATCTCCTTGCGGCCAAAGGCGGCCAGAGAAAGGTCAGCGACCTTGAACTTGTGGGCGGGAGCAGACATGATGAATGGATGTGGAGGAAGGGATGAAAGGATGGATGAGAGGAGGGAAAAGAAGAGAGAATAGAAAGAGAAGAAGAAGGACTGAAAAAGTTGAATGGGAAGAGGAAGAATATGTAGGTTGTAGAATCAACAACGAGATAACATTGGGCGGGGCAGAGAGAACTGCTTCTATGGGCTGAGAGCCTCTGGAGGGGCCTGGAGGGGGAGGGGTTGACCAGGGCCCAGCAGTGTCAGTGGGGTTTTTTTTCGCGGGCGGTGAAGTCGATGGACGGCAAAATGAGGGGCAGAATTTTCTTCTACCATTGAGGCCCAGCAATTTTGAGGCGGGGCAGAGCAGAAATGCACCCCGAGTCCAGTCGATCTTCAGGCTAGGTACTTGTAAACGGGTGGTTGGCTGGGCACTGAACCTGGTACCTCGAAAACCTGACGGATTGAAGCGCCAAAAGGTACCTCCGAGTGGGAGTGGATCTCAGGGACTCGGAGAATCCACCAAAGGAAAAAATAAAGAGGAGCTTTCTCATGATGGGAAGCTCCTCCAGGTCTTGGTACGAATACGGGACTAGTGAGAAGGAGACCACGTTGATTTTTCCCATTCAGTGAGTGGGCAAATAATTAGACTTCTTTTTTACTGTCCAGATTTACCGTTTGTTCATCAATTGATCACTCCGACTGTGCATAACTTGCTTCGTACAGATGCAGCGTTGGCTGACTTTGACCCTTGATATTCCCCGCTCGGAAGCCGAGCACCGCTTCACGCGAACACTACGGGCCATTGATCGTCTGCAAGCTACGAACATACCGACTGATTTGTATATCCGAATATTCTGAGGAGAGAGTCAGCTCGGAGGCACCTCTTTGGTCTCGTTATAAGACTCGGGATGGTACCAGACTCATCAGATCGTCTTATATATCTTTTTGATATGAGTGAGATGAGATATTTATACCACGAAACCCCCTTGTCTTATAGTGACCAACTCAGATTAAATCCCGACATCATTTGCCGAGTTCACTGAAAGACAAAACAACAAAGTGACGGTACCAATAAACTCCTAAACGTAAAATTGTTTCACTGCCCTCAAACTTTGAGAACTTGTTTGCAGGCGCTATCTACGAAGCCAGCTTTTTATGACCAAAGCAATGCTACAGTCGTGTCCATCTCTTCATGACTCTTCAACATCAACACAACATCCACGTCAGGCTGGCCCATCATGTGCTCATCAAGTGCTCCTCTCTTTCTCAACGCTTTAAAATCTAGACCAGCACTCGATATTATTCCACATTGTCCGGAACGCCGCCAATGCAAACCATCACTGAGCGTCTCGTATTCCTGAAATCCCTCGAGACTTTTTGAAAAAACCCCGTCTCGCCCGTCCTCCATCTATTTTGGCATCAGGTTCTCCCGCACGGCAAACATCTTGGCACTGACGTTGGCTGTGAATCCATCCACCTGCTTGCTGTATTGCTCCACCTGCTTCGCGTTCAGCATACCCTCCAGTCTGCTGGGCTCCTGAGGAAGCTTGAACAGTCGCTGCCACTCATCCTCGGGCAGGGGGGCCTGCTTGGCAGCAGCACGTTGGGCGTTCTCAGCCTTGCGCTTGGTCTGCCATTGTGTGATCTTGGTCTGCTCACGGCCGAGTTGTCGCTGGTAGAATTGGAAGTTGTTGAGGTCGGTATAGTGAGACTCGATGCTCTCGAGCAGAAGATCGCAGGTCTTCTCGAGGAAGGGGTCGATCGCAAGGTCGAGGTTATCGATAGAGGGGTACAGAGGAGGCTCGAGAGCGTTGCGGTTGAGGTCATCCAGCGATGAGGGCTGCTCAATATCGCCCTTGACGGGAGGGGAGGGAATCTGGTGGAGGAATGTTGTGAGGAGGTGAGAGTTGTGGACATTGACAGGGACCTCGGTGAGGATATCCTTGAAGGTGAGCTTTGACTTTTGCAAGCTGTTTTTGGTTAGCATCTCTGTGTCCGGTCGTGGGATAGCATCATCGTACCTCTCGGTCGTGAACTTGCCCTCCTTGTAGGCGCTCATGAAAGCAGGGGACAGACGGAAAGCCCGGAAGGTCAGGTTGCCCTGAGAGCTCTTACTGGCATCGTGAACGAGAGCGACAGTGTTCTCGTTGGCGTTTTGGTAGTGGAACTGGTTCTCGATGAAGTTCAAGTTGACAAAGTTGCCCATGGTGGCACTTGTGTACCAACCAACGTTGTTGGCATCGACGTTGACTTCCTTGAGATGTCGGATCATCTCATTTTGGTAGTGAATGTTGTTCTTCTGTCGGGGAGCAGCAGCGGCGATCTGCGAAGCATCGTTCTGGTGGCTATCGGTCGTAGCGGGGTCGACGGTAGGGAAAGGGAACGTGTTGGTGACCTCGAGAAGACCCTCGTTCTCCATACCAACAATAGCTCCAGTCGCAACAGAAGGGAAAGCCGAAGAGCAGTGCTTGGCAATCTTCATAATAACCTACAACACCGACCGAGGTCAGTCCCATTACTCTTTACTCGTACTTCAAGAGGGGGTCTCAAAAACCAAAAGGTGGGGCATATTCAACTCACCAGAGCCTCGACTTGAACGGCCTGGAAAGGCGCAGCAGCAGGCGCATCGTTGGGAGCGTCCGCCATATTGACAAAAATTCGGGAGGAGATATTCACGATGCCGCGAGAGAAGGAGAGAGGTTTGGCGCTACGATCGCGAAAGGGGCGGGTGGTGTTGCAAGGCTTCGGGGCTCTGAAGGTGGGAATATCGAAACTTTTCGTTCGTGTACTCATTTGTGGGCGTTGTGGGATGTCTAGGCGGTGAAGTGCGGCAGATTATATATCCCGCGCCTGACGTTACGAGCCGACCACCTATCTTCGTTTATCACCACCAGGTCAAGAATTCGACGGCAAGAAAGGATGCCTTCTTACTCTGATTTGCCGATATTACGCTCGATATTATGATACGGAATGAATGTGTAATTTATATCTCTTATGCGCCTCTTCGCGATCCGTTCTGAGCTGTGGCACCTTGCCCTCGTGCTCAACGTTTTACAGACCTTCAATGCCATCAGCTAGAATACCATGAGCAATTTAAAATCTAATTATTGTTTCGTTTCGTTTATCATTCTACCGTCTAGCCCATTTTTAGACCAAATCATCATTTTTCGGAATAAACGCCATTCTTTTTTCAGTCCCGTGTTTTTCTACCCTCAAGACCGACGCCCAACGCCTCATAAGCTTCTTGAACAAAAGGTTTCAGAAGTCTCAAACCTTGTCATCTAATCCTGCCAGGGGATAATCTCCCAGCTCTCGACATTCTCTCGAATGATAAGTCGATGTTGATCAATCTTCCAGAATGCGTACAAGGAGCGAGTTGCTCCAGCAGCCTTGCGATGAGCTGGACCTGTACCACCCTTCTTAGCATCTTCTCGCGAACGCCAGACACAAGTCGCCAAGTTGGCCAATTCTGAGTCAGGTTCTCCGAACCAGTACCTGTTCGTGTTAATACAATAGACTCAGGCAGAAGATGCATCTCCAACTTACTTCAGGAATCCACCGCTCGCCACAGCCTCAGCATGCGCCCCTTTGTCGAGGACGCCAAGGTCAGCATATTCGGTCTCCTTCTTGATCCGTGACCGGAATGCCACGATATAGAACGACGTTTCATTGAAGGGCTTTCCAGACTCGACCGCAAGACGTTTCACTTCTTCGATCACCTCTGGCCAGTTGAAGGATTCTGTGTATGGGGCTGTCGCATAGTCGTCGCGAAGAACTCGAAACTGGCTCAAGGCTCGTGCGAGGAGCTCATTTTCGTTGTCAAGAGTGTCGAGGTCAAGCAAATGCTCTTGTTCAGTGTATGGCGATTGTACAAGATACCGGTGGTTGGTTGCGAGCTCCGGGCTGACTTCTCTCACTTCGACTTCGGCGGCTGTTTTGTGTAATTCATCGAATGTCGCTCCAGGAGCTGTTTGCACATCTGCAGTTGCCATTGTGGGTTACTTGAGTTTTGCTGTGTGGTTGATTATCGAGTGTGCAGTCAAGACAGACTGAAATGTTTTGGGTATCTCGACACACAATGGCAGAAGATGGAAGGGGGATATAAGGAACTATGAGCCAGGGGGCGGCGGCAGCGACAGCGAGTCATCTGCAATTTATAGCACACGAAACATCTTTACAACCTCTTAGGCAATCAAGCCTTGAATAACGTGCTCAAATGACACCATCCAAGCCGGACGACGACAGTTACACATGTGGGTCGGTGAAGACTGTCAAAGGGTCTTTCTGCCGGTAGTTCTGGAAGTTACTCACTTGTTAGTGCGGATGGTCGGGCGTCTCGAAAAATGGCACTCCTCGACTTAGACCGGTCAAGACTTGTTGTCCGAGTTAGGTAGGCGTTCTATTTGAAAATCGGAGAATTTTGCAACTCGTTTTTGCTGGATTACGAGCGGCTTCACAAAAAGACGAAGTACACCGAAATTCTCCTTGTCTCTGAGAGATCCGGAATCTCGCATATCAGAGACATGTATCTATGGCGACTTCTCACCAAACCATGATGAAATACCGGGATCGGCTCTACAAGTAATAAGGGAAATCCCTCTAAGCCAAGGCTTCACCGCCAGAAGAATGCTTCGTCAACCATTTCACCGGTTTCGGGCATCCTTGGAAGGACAAGGCGGAGAGTCGGAACAAAGAAGGAATTACACTTTTATGTAACCAGGGGTCCTTGACAAAATGGCTGTGACTAACGCAGGCCAAACTGCAATGACATGTGCCTGTGGTTGGCGCTAAAAAATGGCCGACGGTACGACCCAACCGACCGACCATCTTGAATTACTACTACACCATACGGATACAATACTACATATTCGAAGTCAGTCGAACACTTGAATAGAATGACTCTTTGTTGGCACTTACTTGTCAGACGATCGATTTACACACTGCAGCCAAGAAGTAGGCCATAAACTGTGAGTCAAAAGTTTACTGTTAAAGTTCTGAGAAAGCTTCGTTCACAGACATTTTTTGAAGCAGTATAATTGGAGGACATGATCTTTGTTCTCATCGTGCCCCTCTGATCACAGTCTAACCCTGTAGAAAACATAACCTAGCATTGTCGAATGAATTCTCTGGATTACGAGTCTCTCTCGGATTGTCGCACATAACTCTCCGAAGGCGTCAGAAGCCATGAGGATGTCGACATCAGATCTACGATCGTGTTCGATGATCATCGTATAAATTCATAATTATTGTAATTGTGTGATATAATCCTTTGGGGGTTTTATATCAATCAATTGATATGGAAATCGCTAGAAAACATGGTTGGATGTGTAACTGGTCTATCACAACGGTCCATCGTCCTCCATATCTGTCTTTCCCCTTCTCAACCAAACTTTGGCCATCTCATACGACCCCAGATAGAGTCCACTTCCTAGCATCGTCCATCCGGATCGCAGAGCCGCACCCCGGAAGAATCCCCGCACTCCCCTCTCTTGGTAAACCTCCTTTGAGACAGTCCAGGCCCCCTTCTTTGGTTGCTTTCCCTCCATCTTGGCTGCGACTTCGTTTTGCCCCTGTGCCGAATTCTCGTTCTGATTTCCGGCACTCAGCATCATCCTCGTCTTGACGACATCACTCGGTGTTGTTATGAAAGCCGCTATCGATCCCGCACTTCCGGCACTTAAACCGGTAGCGAGCCCCGTCTCGATCAGCCCCGGCTCCGAAGAACCGGAGCCTCGCGATTTCCAATACATTGCTCGCACATGCTCAAATATAGGAAATTGAAGAGCTGTGAATGGTAAATTTCGTGCGACGAGTGCTGTGTAGCCTGTAAAAAGACGACGTGATACTCCATCACCGGCCAGCTGACGGAATGCTTGTAATGAGGTTGAAGATCCAGATCGCGCGGCCCAATGACTATCATTTTGCAACATCTGAGCATTTTGCTTAATAACCTCTGCTGGTGCGAGTACTAAGCAAGATGCCATCTCTGCCACTCCTGAGGCTGCTGAGTGAACCAGAAGTTGTGGTAATGGTGTCGCATTGCCCATGACTCGTTTGGCGCTCTCATATGTCGAGAAGAATAGACCCGCTGTGAATTGTGTAAGCCAGCAATTCCTCACATTCAGACATGTATTACATACCTGCTGGAAGAGTAGCTAAAACTACACTTCCAATGCCCTGGTAGAGTCCTCGTACAGCCCATATGTTCTTTTTCGAGTTGTCGGAATATGTCTTGAGGTAATCTTGACTCTGCAAACGAGTCTTGATAGTATCGAGAGGGTAGACCAGGACGTCTACTGTAAATGCTGCAATAGCACCAGCCTATGGCTGTGTGAGTACATCATGGCCATATCCTTGAATGTTTGGCCAGTCTTACAATATATATGTCCGACATATTTTTTTCTCAGACGCCTGCTCGTGATGATGAATTTCTTCCAAGTTGGTAGTGAAATAGGGCTCTCTTACACCATGAGCTGGTGATGTCATGGTTGTGTGCTTATATCCACTCTCGGATTACCCTGCACTTCAACTCATCGTGGAAACATCTTGGGCTCACGGCATGTGAAAAGACATAAAATAGCATTGAATGAGCACATAACCACAGTTTAATATTATACCTGGTGAATTCTGTGTCATACCTCATAAGTAATTTGATTCATCAGAAGAACAACTACAGACTGATTCCAACATCTCACTCATTTCTGATGGACTCGAGTCAGATAATACAAATCAGAACTGCTTTTGGAATTAAGATTGTAGGTATATGATCCCATCTCTTGACGCCAGCCCATATACAACCCCATAGTTCAAGCAAGCCGGCGCTTCCCCTGCCGTCTATGTGACTTAATGACTCCAAAACGTCCCAAGATAATAAATCACCAAAATGCTTGCGTTCCCGTCTTTATAAGATGTCCTCTGCTCTATCATAAAATCGCGCCGTAAATCGAATGACAAAGGAAATCATAGCTTGCTCTTTACAGCGGGAGTCGTCTCGTTAACTACTGCCACCACGACACAAATATCGTCAACTTTGCCGCCGTGCCAGTTTTCTTGGGGGTAGTATTTGTGGACCTCCTTGGCGAATGGTCCATCAAGTTTTGTGTTGACGCTGGCTCGCTTGGCGGCTGTCACGATTTCTGTAGCGAGTGCGCTCTGGAGTGTTACTGTTCGTTTGCCTTCGGAGGCTTCAGGGAACTCAACCAGAGGCTCTAGCGAATCTGCAACGCGCACACCGCCGGCATCTGTCATTACCCAGGCGCCTGTAGATACTAAAACTCGACTGGCGATTCTTAGAATATCCTGGTTAAAGAGATTGTCTAGAACGCCGTCGGTCGCAAGAACAAGAATATCGCCGTGACGGAGCGCGTGTTGGGTAACGTCAGCATCCCTGGGAAGGTCGCTAAGCTGAGCACCCCCAAACGCCGCCATGCGAGCAGCAACGCTGGGAGGTACGAGAGATAGTTGGAAAGGAGTATTGAAGGCGTGTGTTTGAGGTTCCGAATATGTGTGAACACCATTGAGACGAAGTTGAAGGAAGCCGGAATCACCAAGATTCGCGACGTCTAGATTTCCATCTGCTCCAGCAATAGCCACACACGCTGTGCTTCCACCAGCGCGAAGGCTGTTGTCATTGCAGATTGCTTCGTATCCTTTCTGCATTAACTGCCTAGCTGTCAAGGGAGGCCCTGAGCTGGTCTGGTGTTCGTGGGCAGCCAATGCCATGTAATCGCAAAATCCGTGTGAGAAATCAGCGGGATCGACACCGGAATCTACCCAGCCCCCAACACCATCAGCAACACCAAAGGCTACTGATCCGGAGTCGTTGATCCGGCTGACAAAGAAGGCATCGTGTCCAGATTCGGGTCGAGCGGAAGGTCGACGGTTTCGGGGGGGCTGAATGCGATTGTATGGGTTGAAGTGGAAGACGTGAGTGGAGGGGTCGTATGGTCTATCCTTGGCAATGAAGGAGGATGCGACATGGTAAGAGAATCGAGGAGCATCGGACGAGGTGGAGTAGAGCTTGGAGAGAGGGCACGAACTCATTGCGACATGAGGATGAGCACGGAGTCGGGAGCAGGATTGCATCGGAGCTGCCACAGTTAGAATTGCGAGATTTTGAGTATCGTACGGGCAATGCGACCAACCCTTAGCAAGCGTTCGCAATGAAGCCGTAGCAAGTCGATTGTAGGATGCAGCCATGGAGGGCTAGAAAATGGATCGTCCAGAGACAAGAATCGATGCGAATAGTGACGGGTTGGAGCGAGGATCGGAGGAGGAGTAAAATACTGGTGACGATAAAACTTTGACAGAAATTACAGAGAAACCATCTTTGCCAAGGAGATCGTAAGAGAAAAAATTGGTGTCATGAGAGAAGTGGGATCGTGAACGGAGAAACAAAGTTGTTGAGCACCGATTTACCAACTTGTTATCTAATCTTGACTAGCCAAGCCCCTCCAATATCCTTTCACAATAACCAATTCCTCGGAACAAAGAGGCAAGCCACATATACCTTGTCAAATCATGCACGATGAAAGGAGGCGGTGCATGGTTCAAGCCACTGCATGCTTTCTCCAACATTTCCCGGAACCTCATCTCCGCAATTGTTGATACCCGCTGTTGATCCTCGAGGAGGTATAATGAGGCAGACTGGTGCGACCAAGCATCGGATTTTGAAGACAGTGGGCATAAAAGGAACCCGGGCGCTGATCAATGACTGGGACTTTATGATAAGAAGCTTCAGCAGGATGCTTTCTGCCTGATATATGAGTGGCTTGATCAGGGGTTCGGGATGTAGAGATATGGGGGCACATAGACCGATGGGGCCGGTGGTTTAATCATAGAGATAGCAGATAGGAATGGGAAACTCCTGGACTTATATCGGGAGACGGCCTCCTTAGTTGAAGTAGCCTGGGGTACCCACGCTAGCAGTGGCCAACATGATGACTTCTGGATCAGGATGGATGGCGATGTGCTCAAGTAGGGAGGGCGACTATGTTGTGCAGACTTCTTGATGCATTGACATAGATAAAGGAGAAGTTGTATATGAGTATAGTATAATCTCCAGGACCAGGAGACATGCAAGCCAAATACTTGTACAGTGTTTCCACCTCCGAACGTCACCATGTTGCCATGGGGCGGTCTTGTTAGCTTTTCGAAATGCTATATCATAAACGAGCCGAGCAGTTGTAATCGTTATAGGATTAGGTATGTTCGCATCAAATGGAGGTAGGATCTGTCTCTTCGGGCGCCTATTGCACCTTCGTATGGTATGGAACAAGTTTCCGATCCGGACATTGGGTTCATAAGGTAGACTGCCGCTGAGGATATCCAGGAAATCGGCTGTCTCTGAAGCTATGCTTGGCTAGCGAATATCACGATACTGAGCATAATATCTCTTTCTTGCTGGATGTATTTACTTGGAAGAGCAAATTCTTTGGATGAATGGCGCAGATGAAAATGTCCGACAAGGTGAAGACTGTTCTGACATATTGCGAGTTGGCAATATGACGAAGCAGAATGCAAGTTGCCAAGTCAAGTGAAGAGCTGCAAGAGTCGGGGACCTGTAAAGAATCGAATGGGAGCTCCTTCGAGCTCAGGTCGTCTGGCGAGATAAACTAGGTCAACTTATTAAGAGTTTCTAGGTGGTTTGCCGGGTAGAGAGCCCTTCGAGAGCAGTCAAGGGGTATTGTCCTCACAGACTCGGTGAAGAGGCTATCGACGTAGATAAATTTTGTCTACTGCTTTTCGCTTTCTTTATGTTTAACTTCTCATGCCTCCTCCCCTTCCCCCTTAATCCTTGTTGATAACGTTGATGTTGCATAATCTTTAACACCGCTTCTGATACATTAAGCTGTAAGAACATTGTGTATATCGATAACCAGTATAGATTGGCATCTTAATCATCGGTTAAAGTGCGAGTCTCATAAGTATGACTGGGACACTACATGGAGTGAATCGCAAAGCAATAATGGCTGATGTGTTCGCCAGCCTCCAGGCGTATCGAGAAGATATTTATAAGGGCGGGTAAAAGCGCTGACTCCAATGAAGTTCAGAACATATAGGACTAGGTGCTTCATGCTAAATGTAATGGCACAGTAAGATCCAACTGATGTAATGTCTATATCTCTCATGCGTAGAGCGGCTGTGAAGCTTGTGAAACCCCACTGACAGTGTACTTTTGATGCAGGGCCCGAGCGATAAAAATAAGAACCAACAGCAACCATCACTATGTATGCAATATTCCATATTAACAGAGGGGATCATTGAATCTATCTATGAGTTAAGCCTAGCCATATTGAAGTAGAAGCTGCTGTTGACTTTGAACATGTATGGGAGTTACCTACTAGGTATGTAAGTCTTGAAAATGAGATCTTGAAAATGAAATCTTGAAAAAATGCAAAAAAAGAATGGCGAAGCTCGGGTTCGAACCGAGGATCTTTTCCAGTGCGCCCTGTTGCCAGGGTGGGAGGTGCCGTCGCCGCCGTTAGGGGAGGTGCCGTCGTCGTTAAGGCCGGCACGCCGAGCGAGAAACCTCGCCCGGCGCACCGCCTTCTTCGCCTGTCGTCAAGACTATGATAATTAGATATATAAACTAAGGTAATAAAAAGACTGTATTCTGACTTACTGGTGCACCGCTACGACCACCATGACCGCGGCCCCCGCGCTGCCCTTTACCGCTACTGCCACTGCTATAGTTATTGTTAATAATGGCCAAGCCACCGTTCTAAATAATAAAAGGCATTTAGATTTCTATTAGTCTTTAATTTACTGCCTTAAGATTTAATTTCTAAGAATAATAATATTAAAGTGTTAAAGATATAATTAAGAGAATAATATTTAAGAGATATTTATAGTTTACTAAAGATATACTTTAAAATATATATTTCTAAAGTATTTTTAAGTTCTTAGCTCTATAGATAGTAAGTGTATTGCTATATAAAGATAGAGAGTTCTGGCTGTTAGAAAGGGGCTATTATAGCTCAATAATGAGTGGCTTGGCTAGACCATAACTCCCAGTTTAGGAAGCAAGGACTTCATCGATGGAAGTCAAGAACTGTCGCTGGAAGTCAAGAGCTGTCGGTGGAAGTGAAGAGGTGGAAGTCAAGACTCTACCAGTAGAAGCCAGAACTTGATCGATGGAAGTTAAGACGTGGAAGCCAGGACTCTGTTGATACTGCACTTGCAGCTATGTAGGATATGCATAACAGGCAAGGGGAAGAGAGAGCGAAGATAAAATATGAGATAGTTGACTTACCGCTTCTTGTGTTAAGGATGGCTAAGGGGGAAAAAAAGAAGAAAAGAAAATCAGAGCGAGGCAGCTTAAAAGGATATTCCTGCCTATTGTATTACACCTTCCTTCTTATATAGCATATAGTTCTATAGATAGTATCTCCCCTAGTTTATACCTTCTCTCTAGTAATATTTATATAAAATCTATAAATAGCATCTATAAGACACTAAAGGTAGCATAAAGAATTTTTTAATAGATATTATATAAGTAATTGCCCTAGAAATAAGGGATAAATATAATTAGATTCCTCCTCCCTGGATCTGAGTTTAAAATCATCATGGTGCCTCTATTACTTCTTGACCAGTATCTGACAGATAGGCACATTTTCCTTCTTTCGAGAATATAAGTATACCGCTTTGTATGCATTTATGCAAACTTGAGTCTATTGAAGCTGTAAAGTAATTACTACAAGTATTTCATGACAGATAAATCATAACTTGAGTAATGCTTCAATTCTACTTATACAGTTGTTTGGTATATATCTTCTCTAAATATCAGAGAAAATAAATGACATTGTTATACATTGCTTTAAGCCCTAATCCAATTGATACATCTGGCACAATTGATACGGCATACAGTGACTTTAGCATCTTGTATAATTTGCTATTATACCCAGTTATGCAAGGCTTGCTATACTAGCCCTAGTCGGTCTTAGAGGCTCAATCAATAAGGAAGGCAGTTAATAAGAAAGAGGTTAGGCCATAAGACTGTTAGGAATCTATTAAAGTTAGCAATATTATTATAGTCTTATATAATTAAAAACCTATTATAATGCCCTCTTTATTATAGTGATTTATATTGCCTTTAGCTTAATCTAAAGAAGATATTTTAATTATAAGTAAAAATAAAATTAAAAAAGAGATTAAAATATTATTAAGTTAACTTTTTTAAGATTAATTTCTTTTTATTTTATATTTAATAATATAATAAAAAGTATTTAAAAATATAATATAAAAAGTATAAAGAGATATATAAAAACTTAAATTAAAGGTAATGTACACAATAAGCAAGTAGATCAGACAAGTGAGTGGATTAACCCACTTTTTACCTTAAAAGTTATTATTTAAATAATTTTTAAAAATCAAAATTAAGCTTAAAATGGCTAGGATTTTAATAGTTTATATATAAGTCCTAAAATAAGCTATATTAATTTCCCTACATTTTTAAAAAAAATCCTATATAGCTATAAACCTTAAAGTCTACTTATACTGTAAAATACATTGTATTTTAAGGTTTTCTATATAAAATAAAATAATTAAAAATCTTTAAAAATTACTTACTTGTATAATTAACTATACTATTTTAGGAAATAATTTTATTAGATTTTTAGCTAATGTATTTAAGCTCTAGAATACTATAGGGTAAGCTATTATTAGCTGCACAGTATGCTAATCCACTTGCTTGTCTGATCCACTTGCTTATTGTGTATGTTATAATAAACTTAAAATTAAATAAAATATTTACTTAAAAGCTATAATAAGAAAAAATTTATTAAGGCCCTTAAGAATTAAAAGAGTCTATTAATAAAGAATATTTATATTTAAATTAGCAGTAATCTTATTAAGTAGTTTTTATTAAATATTTTTAATTCTATAAAGATTAATTATAAAATTAATAATTTATTAAAGAATTAAAATGCATTTCTTATAATAATAAAGAAGATAAGCAATATAGGCTATAATTATAAATTAAACTTTATTATTATAATTAATAATAATTAGAATTAATAACTAAAGAAGTATAAAATTAAGGCAATTACTATTAAGTAATATAGATTATAGAAGAAAAATCTATATTAATAAGCATTTAATAATATATAAAAAGTTAGACTTATAGCTCTTAAGGTTATTAACTCTTTAGGATTATTATTTCTTTTTAATAATATTAAAGAGTCTTAAATAGACTTCTAAATAGATAAAGACCTAGTATTTAACAGTCAGCTATGTGCTCATAAAGCTGCATAGTTGTAGTCACCTAGTTTGCAGTTACCCTTGCCCTTCCACGAAGTCATAGTGCCTCCTCTTCTGTCATTATCTCAGTTGACTTCCTCACCATTAGGTTATCCCTTATTGCTAAGATCTAGCCCTTAAGGTGGCAACTCTAGAGACGCTTAGTCGTCGCAGTGGGTATAAAGACCTCACTAACCTATAGATCTACAGGCAGGGTCAATAGAAAAGGCAGTCTCCTAGTTAGTGATAAGTCAGGAGAGAAGTTAGAGACCTATTGGTGCAGATAATATATAGTTAGCAGTAGAAAATATATAGAAGAGGTTTCTAGAGAAAGTAAATAAAGGAAAAATAGAGATATTCTTTAATTAAATACTTAAGGATAGTATATATGCAGTCTTTTATAATAGTCTTAATAAGAGAATAAAGAAGTAATTTTTTTATTTAAAATCTAGATATATAGTACTTAAAAGTTAGCAAGAGAGTTTAAAAATAATATAGAATAATAAATTTAATTTATAAAATAAGATATATTAGTTTATTTTATTATAAAGATATTTATAGCATTAAAAATGCAGTATTATAATTTTACTATAAGGTTAAAGATATAAAGCTTTTAATATAGCTATTAAATTTAATAAAGAGATTAAAAATCCTTTATAGCTAAGTTATATAGCTATAAGTAATTAACTTATTAATTTATAAGATTAATTAAAAGCTTTATTTTTATATTATATATTAAAAAATTATATAAATAGCTTTAAATTTTTTAAAAATTTAAATATAAATTAATTATATTTTAATTAATTTATATTAAAAATTAAAAAATTTTTTAAGTTATTATTTTGAAGGTGAAGAG
>NJCR01001485.1:0-24972 GCA_002234235.1 Fusarium hostae
CTGGGATCGCTACTGCCGACAACCAATGAATCCAAGCCTAGATTCGCAGTAGATTAGCTGAATTCTTGGCCAAAACGATAGATACGCACCAATTCCGGCCATTATACCGCCCTCATCAACGTTAACTGTATTCTCGGGTTTGATCCAGCTATACTCTCTCTCCCGGATATTAAAGTACCAATTAACAGCGGTTAGGGTAAAACAATTGAACCTTGATGCCTCCTGCTGTTTTCCTATCTTTGTCTTTATTGATGGGTATCGTTTTATGAACCTAGCTAGCCAATATATACCGACAGGCTTTTCCCTTCCTTGTTGTCATAGGAGGGCATTAACGGTGGCGCGAACTTGACTGTGAGAGGGAGCATAGCCTAAGGCCTCTTGCCGAAGTATCCATGCGACTAATCTAGACTCCTCAGGTTTGGATAACAGCTGGGCAGNNTGTGTGACCTCTGACCTTGACGGTAGGCCCCTTAATCGGTCCCCGAGAGTCGACCGAGGGATCTCACGTTTCTGGGCCGATTTGTTCTGCGAGAGGCCGTTATCCGTGACATTTAACATTACTTCAGCAACTTCATCCTCTATATAAGACATGCATAGCATTTTTAAGGCGATTGTTAGGGGCTGCCGTCGGGAACATTAGAAGGAGCATCGGGGAGGCTGGGTGTTAAAGGAGACATTTTGACAAATTTTACATTGGTCCTATGCAACCATACTGCATACGTAATCAAAAAAGCAATGTGATGATATCAGACGGAACGAACTCCCCAATACAACAGACATTGTTCCATGCTAATAACTTCAATTCTGGTCAAATACTGCGTAAGTGAAATTGGGCATTTTGTATGAGGAAACTTTTTTTTTGCTTGCTGATAGGTGGGTACTGCCGGTAGGTGGGTACTGCATGGTAAATACTAGCTCAAGTTAGGTAGGATGAGTTAGCGTACAATGACTACGAGATACAGAACTTGGGGTATATAAGATAGAACGAATATAGATACAAGAAAATAGATACATCATGCCTAATCAGTTTAATCCATGCTCCTGAAGAATTTTAACCAGTTTTCCCTTATCCTCATCGTCAACCTCTACAAACGTCTCAACATACTCACATGGTGAGTAATGCATGCCCGTCTTATCCGTATACAAATATTTATCCCTATTCCCAATACCCCTCACATTCAAGACGTTCAGCATAGCCGTAGTAACCTGGCTCCCATTCTCCAGTGCAAGATGCAACGGAAGTTTTTGCCGATATCTCCAACTGGACAGTGTCTTTGGAATCAGGATTTTCATGGTCTCTTCTAAGCGTGAAAACCACTGTTGTTCCTCATTGGCGACCTTACACCAGGGAAAGGGCTTGGAGTAGCATGTTAGTGCTAAGGGAACCATGAAGCCAAAGTTTTCCTCCTCATAGTTTGGCTCGTGGGTTTCGAGAAGCCAGTCTGTGAAATCGGGAAGGGCAAGGAGAGCTGCTAGATGAAGGGTGCCATCGTTGGGGAGCATGGAGCTGTTGAGTAACTTGAAGGCGTCAAGATTGCCGAGGAAGAGGGATGCTTCACGTGGCGAGATCTCGTCGTCGTCTTCGAAGAGAGTTGTGAACTCAAGTTTGGGCTTCTTTGGATATGAGGCTAGAGAGCTGAACTTTGATCCGGATATGGTCTCGTTGAGGACGTTGGTGCTGTCAAGCTTGAGCAAAGCTTCCAAAACGGGAGCGCGTGACTTGTCGAGGAGTGTGAGAAAGATTGTTGGTATCTTCGAGTCAGGTGTTACGTAGTCTGGCAAGGCTGTCCTACCGTTAGCACTGTCTATTTGAACCTGAAATGTCGACATACCTTTATTCCCCTCTTCCAACAACCTAAGAATAACCACATTTCCAGTCTTCAATGGGGATACAAGACACCAAATAAGCAGAGAAATCTCCTCTTCCACCCAATTCTTATGCAGACGGTAATTAATCGTCGCAGAAGGCGACAAGCCCGCCCCCAAGAGGACATTTAGGCATGCAGTACTTTTGGGAAACTTTCGTATACACTGATACAAGAGCTGGTCTGACAGTCCGGCACTTTGAGATGGTTGCATCTCAAGGCAGATTTTGAACCAGCGCGTCAAGTTGTGCTCTTGGACAATACGGCGTGACAAAGAGGGCAGAACAATGGACAGATCTGCGTACTTGCACAACGCTCTGAAATGAGATTCTTCTTTGTGTCGTGCTGCGAGGTAGAAGCAATGTCCATTCTCGTCATTGGGATTGGCGCCGTGTTCGAGAAGGAGCTCCACGATGGGAAGGCTGGATTCTGGGGAGTCGAGGAAGTGAACGAGCGTGGTGTAGATGCTCTTGGGGTCAATGTTGCAAGTTAGAACACTTCTGTAGATATTCGCACGAACAGTCTTATCCACAGTAACGGAGGGATTCTCTCGTAGGTATGGATGCTCAAAGACGAGCTTCGCTGCTTCATCGTGTTCGCCCTTTACTAGGTAACAGCAAAGAAGTTCGAACATTTCTAAGTTGCGGGACTGAAATGCTGCTGCGAAAGCTTCGTTGTTCTTGTAGTTGACTTGGGCACCGTTGTTGAGGAGGAGCATAGGGACTTCCCGGTTGGTAGGCTCGTTCTTAATGGACACCAATAGGGCATCAGAAATCTGAGACGGGGCTATGCCTTGTTTCAAAAGAGTCTCGTAGGCTTGGTGCCTGTGCGTTGACTCAATGGCAGGATGCATTCGAATGTACTCAAAGATCTCATTACGCGTAGTATAGTCAGACACTTGTCGCAGAAGCTTCTGAAACAGTCCACCTGGAGAAGCTTCAGCTGCAGCCTCCAATGTCGCGAGCTGTACTTGAGCACCAGCACCATGTTCCAGTAACAAGTTCGGTAAGTGTTCATCGTCAGGATGGCTTTCAAGGACCTTGACAAAAGCTCGAGAGATAATTTCAGCTGAAATTTCTTTGTTGAAAGCAAAGAGACTTCCAAAGATACCAGCTTTGATGCTTGCTGGCGTATCTGCGTTGCTAGCAGCGTCGAACGCCTCCTCGACGGTCACGTCTGTAGCGCCAGCGGAGAGGAGCATGTTGAGGATGATTGGGTACCCTGCACTATTTGAAGCAGCTGCTTGAACAGCTTCGCCGTTGTTGAAGTTGACATTGGCCTTGTGGCCGAGGAGTAACCAAAGGCCATCCATGTCTCCATCAAGAGCGGCTTGGGTTTCTTGCAACAGGGCTTTAGACTGCCCGATCTCAGCTGGAGAAGCCTTTTCTAGCAGGCGTTCCATAAGATCAAGTTTCATATCCGAGTCTTCGACTTGACATGCCTCGCGAAAGGCGTTGGAGAGTGTAGCGACGCTTGGGTCTAGAGCAAGAATTGACTTGACGAGGTCCATGTCGTGCTCTCGGACAACGAGGCATAGAATCATACCAGATTCCTCATTGATGTCCAGACCATGGCGCAAAAGACATGGTAGAAGCTCTGCACGCTGTGGATGATCTTTGATGAGAGCATAGGTATTTGTGAGAGATGGCTTCGGGGTAGCTCGCGAAGCAGCACTCAGGAAAAGCTCAATGTTAGAGAAGTTGTAGTTCTTTGGGTCGATGAGTGTGGGTAGAACTGCATGGACGGTTATTTGGTCTGGCGGGGACGACGAGCAAAGCAGCTCCAGTAGTGAAGCCTTATCCATCTCAACGGCTCTAACGAAAGCCTGGCCGAAAGCATAGTTGACATCGGCGTCGTGCTCTGTCAACAACTGCACAAAGTCGAGCGGTACGTCTGATGTAATTGCCTTAAGAAGTGTCTCGTGCACTGGCGGACCAGATGCGCCCTGCTTGAGAAGTAGGGTCATTAACTCAAGCGCAACATCATAGCCGAAGGCGGCAATAGTGTTGAACGCAAAGGGCAGAGCAGCAGCCAATGCTTCCGCTGTAGGTTTCGCGCTGCAGAGCATGTTGAGGACTGTAGCATCTCCTTTCTTTATGGCCTGTACAAGTGGCGAACTATCAAGGTCCGAAGTCGAGTCCAGTGGCGCACCATTGTCGAGAAGAAGTCTGATGAGGTCGGAGTCGATATCGCCTTCTTCAGACATGAGGTGCTGCAGAGCAGTTCCAAGTGACGATCTTTCAACACCTTTGGCAATGAGAGATTGCATTACAGCGAGCCTCGTAGTTCTTGGCGATATCTCCATGGCGGTAGGAACAAGGGTTGAGAGAATAGCTGATGCACACTGGCCTTGCAGAAGCACGCTGAGCATATCCAGATCAGTCGAAATAACAGCTGCCCGGATGGCAGAAGCCTCCTCAAACTCAACAGATGCACCGTAGTGAAGCAGAGTTTCAACAAGGTGTTGTTGCTTTCTCCGCGCGGCACGAACTAGACATAAGTCAAGTTGTTCCCCCCCAAGTCCCATAGATCCAAACATGTTCATGAACTGAACCATATCAGGCTCTGGAATATCCTCGGGGAGATATTTCAGTACTTGAGATGCAGGCGACGAAAAGGTCCCGTGCCTGAGGATTTCCAACATACCGAAGTCAAGCTGAGAGACAGCCCATTTCAAAGCATTGTGTGGAGGAACATCAACCGCAACACCAGCTTGTACAAGCAGATTAACAAGTGGTAGGTGGCGAGCGAGTACTTCCTTGACAAGCTCTTCTCGGGTGACCAAGTTGTCGCCAACAAGACCAGAATGAGATAGGAGTGTAAAGAAGGCTAGTCTCTGGTTGCCATTCTGGTATTGAGAAATGGTCTCACAGGCTTGGTGGCGGATAGCGAAGAAGGCTTGGTTGGAATATGCGTAGCCCAATATCACAGCTGTGGCTTGGTAGCTCTGTAGTCTCAGTGCACTGAGGAGGAAAGATTCTGAGACCAGCCCTGGGCGGTTGGACAAGAGCAGTAGAATGAATGGGAGAGACAAAGCTTCTCCAGCTTCTGCCCTTGCGAAGTCTTGTTCAAGGCATGCTTTCCAATCCGAGGGTGCCATGGAGTTAGGCGCTGATAGCAGAAGGCTCACCAGCTCCAGGTTCCTGGCTCGAATATGTTGGCCGATGAGATCTTGGTAATCGGATGCCACAGCTCCAAAGCTCAACAGAAGCTTCATAGACTCGAGAGACGATCTGGACAAAGCCATACCAAACGCTCTGTTCAAAACTCCTTGGCTCGCTTGTGTTTGACACAGCAAATGGATATAGTTGAAGTTATCACGAGACGTCGCCTTGTCCAACCACGTCATCCCGTTTGAATCAAAACTCAAGATCTCGCTCATCCTATCCCTCTTCATCCTCTTCTCCAGCTGCACATCATTCAAATGACCCCAAAGCTCATCCAACGACGTCAGCGTCGTATGCAACAAAAGAGCTTGCGCAACACCAGTTGGCGGAAGTGTCTCCCGTGCTAATAAAGCATCAAAGGCTTTTGCGACTTCGTGTTTCGTAAAACTCCATTGTGAAGTATTGCAAGCTTCGGCTTTTTGTTCTTTGGAGCGGAAGAGATGTCGCTTTTGTCGCTCTGGGGGTTTGTAGTTGGGATCTGATGTTCTTTGTTGTACGAGGAGCTGGCGAGCTGTGTCGCGGTTGGTAGTGGTGAATGGTAGGAAATCTTGGGCGGGTGGTTCGGTTAGACGGCCGAGCCGGGGAGGGGGTTGAAGGGAGACTTTGGAGAGGAACCATTCTGCACGACGAGTATCTGCCATGATGATGCCTCGTAGTTCAAGCAAAAGATGACTCTGATGAGTGAAGAGTCATGGAAGTTGTCGAGGTCAATGACAGGTCTCAAATGAAAGTGAAAGGTGCAATGAGGAAGATGGTGTTGAGGCTAGTGAGGCCGATAATGAGCGAAGAAAATGCGGCACAGTTCAAACCGACGTTTTACCACAACTATTTACAAATATTCAGCCTCGTATAGCCGATAAGGCTCTATTTGAGATCCCAAGATAGGCACCTACGGATGATGGGCTGACAGATAAAAGAATGGTTGACCCGGGCAACTTGGCGATGCATCTGGTGATGAACCCCGCCCCAGGCATTCTCAGCATTTCAATTTACAAGCTCCAAATCTAGTGTTATTAATTAACTGCTATCGGGCGTCAACCCCTGTAATATCCATCGTCAAGTTCCAAGCTGTAACTTAATGGGCGACCGACATGATTCCACCAACACTGCCTCTATCAGGCAGACACGGCGTTTTCAGGACTACACCCTCAAACCGGGCGAATTCGTGCATTGACATGATTGGTCAATTTAAACCATCAGGGAAGTCCGTGTCGATCAGTTACAAAAGCGGCAAGTCGGCAGGGGCTGTGATTGGACCCGATTATGCGGAATGGGAATAACAGCGCGGAATTGAGGCCTGAAAAACGCCCGGTTTATATGGAGGCTCAGTGGAGATGCGTTTGATATGTCGATGCGCGAAGGAAGCCTTATCGGGCGAAGAGGACACACGAGATTTCCGAAAGAGCCTAGCATTGCGATAATGAGGAGTAGGTCGATCGACTTCGGTAACGGGTATGGAAATAGTAGCATAAGTTGAGATGGGCTGAATATATATACTTGCTTCCAATACAGAACCGCAATAGCCATCAATTAGTCCAATTTATCGAAACATACCAAAATGAGTGCCCCTCCTCCATACTCACCCCCAGCTTCAACTGGAAATGATGGAGAGATACGAGACATTCGTGCCCTGACTGACTCAGTCCGCGACACCTCCTCCACTGCATCCAGTGCATCTTCAGCTTCTACCACCCTCCCTCCCTATCCCCCAAGCAGAGATCGCGCAGCTCCGAGCCGCAGCGATGAACCCAGATCCGTCCCACCCATCGCCGGCGCTCTTCAGCGTCTCCGAAGCCCCGGTGACTCCGGAACATCCAACGCCACCTCCTCCGGAACCCGCGAACGTCTCCGCCAAATGGAAATCGAACGTGATGATCTCCGTCGCGCGAGGCAACAGGAGCGCGCTATCAACGATCGTCTCAAGCGCGAAGCAGGTCTTACAGGCCTTTCCGCCGCCGAGGCGAAACTTCGTGTCCTCGAACTCAAGCGAGAAGCGCAAGCTGCTGCACAAATGAAAAGAACTCCCAACGAGGGAATGTTCAAGGCAGCTTGTGCTACAGACCTGCTCTTTCTCATGGATACAACCTCTTCCATGGGCCCCTTCATAGCTGCTGCGAAAGAGCAGGTCAAGAAGATCATGCAGGATATTACCGAGACGTTTTATAATGAGGCGGAGGTGAGGATCGCGGTGGTCAGTTATAAAGATCACTGTGATGAGAACCACATTCAATTCATCGACTTCACTACTGATGTTGAGAAAGTGAGGGGTTTCATCGATAAGCTGAAAGCTCGGGGTGGCGGTGATGCACCTGAGGATGTTCTTGGTGGTATTCAACAAGCCATCAATGCTTCTTGGAAGAATCAGACTAGATGCATTATCCACATCGCTGATGCCCCGCCACACGGCAATATCTTTCATAGCTGGACCGAGAAGAGCGATGATTACTACACTCCTGGAAGCGAACCGCATAAGCTTCAGTACCAACCGCTTCTGAAGCAGATGATTGGTCTGAATCTCAACTACGCTCTTCTCCGCATCTTGAGTGCAACCGACAAGATGGCATACATGTTCCTCCAGGAATATGCTGCTGCGTCTGCAGACTGCAAGCTTTTGAAGTCGAACCCGCATTACCGGGAGGCTTTGAAAGCAAACTCTGGACCGAGGAGTAGTGTTCTTGGTGCAAGTTCCAAAGGTACTGCGAAGGGTGGATTGCTCTTTGAAGAAGCTGAGCTGGGCACTACGTACAGTGCCCTTCGCCACCTGGTAGTCAAGAGCGTAACAAGCTCCGCATCGCGTACCGCGGTTCGAATGTCAGAATCTGCTTCTCGAACTGGCGAAAAAGGAACCAAGACTGCTCCAATGTCTCATCTTGATGCCATCGGTGAAGCGGAAGACGATGAGTTCAACGAGAAGCAGAGCGAAGCAATCCTTGAAGACGTCGAAAAGAAATGGTCTGACCAGAGCTGGTTTGAAGGTAAGCTTGTTGTCGAAGGTTTCAGTCCTGATACTGTGATTCATCGCTCCGGTACACTGAATGATATGATGGCCCATGATGATAACATCAAGTTGAGTGTCATGGAACTCAACGTTCACAAACGTCGCCTACCCTTCGCTCAAGGCGCTCTACGTCTTGCATACTGTGCAAAGACGACTCATTCTACAAACCCCTACGTCGTCAAGTCCTTCAAGCGTGGCGGAAAGCGTCTTGCGCATCTTGCTGAAGACATGCGCTGTCAAGCTCTCTGCAAAGCATTTGCTCTAGAGTTCAACGCTCTTACGGGTGACAAGCATTCCATTGACTTTATCGTCACATCATGCCTCAAGGGCAAATCTGGCAATTCCGGTACTGATTACATCTCACTTGAACCCTTTATCGAGGGTGATTATGTCAAGTACAACAACAACTGTAGCTACGTCAATGAAGACAACCCAGACGATGAATTCAACAAAGCAGCACAAGCCTTCTCACACTTCACCTATGAGAGATCCTGGGGAAGTTTCCTAGTCTGCGATCTCCAAGGCGTAGGCCACGTCCTCACAGACCCAGCAATCCACACCCTTGACCCGGAACGCTTCAAACTCGCAGACACGAACCTTGGAAGAGAAGGTTTTAAATTCTTCTTCGCAACACACGTCTGCAACGAAATCTGCACTCAACTCGAGCTCAAAAGCAAAGCATCGATGATATCGTCCGAAAAAGCCTCTTTCCGCGAATGGTGGCCTACCATTGACTCAACAGCATGTTGTTCCAACAAGCTCTGCGGAAAGATCATCCAAGTAACAAACGCAAATAAGTCAGAGGAGTTTCCGGGATGTAATTGGTGTGATACCTGTTGGCCGCAGTTGGAAGCTACGAAGGAGAAAGTTATTTGTGTGGCGCCGGGGACACATCATGAGTTTGAGGTTTCGAGGTTTTATTGGGAGAGTCAGGGGAGAGCGGCTCCGAGGACGTGTGAGGCGCATAGGGAGAGGGACGAGACTGTTGCGAGGACGGCGGTTATGGGAGGGAACTTCTTTGGGAGACTTAGGGGCGCGACTAAGAAGAAGTCAATTTCTGGCAAAGCTTGGTGAGAGCTTTCTAGTTTTATCGTATATTCTTGTAGTTCTTTTCGAATATTGGTACATTGACACTCCTTTCGTTCCCTCGGCACTTTCTAGGGTGTAAGTTCTAATTGATCACTCCAACGTCCATCGCTTTGAGTATACGGCGCTATGGCCTCCTATGTGCTCTTGTTCTCTCCCGTGAGCCACGGATCTTGTAGCAATTCCTTTGCGGCAGGTCTATCCTCGGGCATCCAAGTCAAAACACGTCGCAGAAATGCAATGAAGCCCGTGCTATCTTTAAGCCTCGTCTCAAGCTCTTCAGACTTAAACTCCATATCTACCAAAGGCTGAAGCTGAGAATCGTCGCCCAGACCGAGCAGCAGATTTCCTGGATGTATATCTTCCAAAAGTGTCAACCCTGGCAAGTGAAAAGAAAGAATCGTGACTGACCTGTGTGTACTAGCTGTGCTTCTACATGGATGAAGTCGAGGGCCTTGAGTAGCTCCTGGATGGCTCCTCTCACGAAGTTCTCGTCGAACCCGCCGTCTTGTCTAAAGACATGCTTGAAATCACGAAGGCTCATCTGACCGGCTGCATCACTAGAACCTTATGGCGACCATCCGGACTATTGATCTCGAAAGAATCCAATAGGTGTCTGATATTGTTCCGCCCAGGATTCTTCGTTTTCGCGAGTACCGGTGACATGCTTTCGTACACAGGAAGTTCTCGGTGGAAGCGGGAGGTATGAACGTAGATCTTGAGCGCAACATACCTGCGATCCCTGGAAAGTATCAGTAAGGTATTTTATGCATGGACTTATGTTGGCGAACATACTTGAGGTCTCGGGCAAGCCAAATGGTTGACGAACTGCCAAAGCCGAGTTTGGTGACAGCTTGATAGCGTTGTTGGAAGACTTCGCCAAAATGTGCCGGGTAGAAACGCGACGCCACATACTCAGGTATTTCCTCCTCTTCGATTTTGATGTTTTCGTCAACTAAATTAAACCCAGTTGTTGGGAACGAGCGTGGCTCTTCGGAAGCCTTAGAAAAGCGACCCTTCAATAGGCCTGTCCAAGTAGATGACGCCATTCGAAAAAGAGAAATTTGTTGTTGATGTCGGTTTAAGCCTGCTGAGATGATATTGTGAAATGTTTTTGAGCCCAGATGTGGGAAAGATTCGAGGCACCGTCTGAAAGCCATTTCTTGACAGGCATGGTTTGTATGATATGCGTGAAGAATGACGGACAAGTAATGTGGTACTGGGGCATGGGCGCTGGACACGCTTATGGTGAAGGCCACTGTTAAAAAGGCGCTTAGAAGAACTTATTCTGAGTCCACAGGGGACCTGGCAGCACGTTCAGCTTTCACTAAGCAATTGATAGCAAGGGCGGATGAAACGTCAACCAATCCTAGATGCAGGAGGACTGCAGGAAAAGAAGGCTGAGCAGCTGCCGGAGACTTTTCGTGCTAAATTTGGCCCCGTTCATCCAATCGGATAATGAAATTGCCGAGCTTCACAAGCTTACCCAGCACCTCATTATTCAGCCCTCGTAGGGATCATGATCCTTCATGTTACGATGGGAGGACTGGGTTTGAGGTAGATAAATGCCCACATTTCCTGATTTCAAAATATCATTACTCATCAGATCTACTAGGGCAGAACTGCCCAAACGCCACAATGCATTCTTCGTGGTTCTCATACCCCATCTCGAGGCCGTTCCCATTTCGATGGTTTACTCCGGTAGCTATCGTGGGCGGTATAATATTGATGGTCCTTTTTACGATTGTGAATCTCGCGTCGAGTGCGTTCTACCTCAAGCCGGTCTTTACTGACGATCCTAATGGTACAACTACTCAGTCAGTTCGGTATGTACTAAGGAATTTCCTGCACTCACTGGCATTCTAATAACCTTGGGCAGATGGTTCATGAAAGCACCATTGAACTGGGATAATAATATGAAGGTCAAATGTCAGCCGAAGATTTTATCTGTCGGTGATCGCGTTTTCTCAACCAATCTTGGTTTTCAATATTCCGTCAAAGCAATCACCTCATCAGACGATGACTCAGACTTTCGACGGACATATCCTTCAATTGCATATTTAAACAACACTCTTGAAGATTGCTACCTCACAAAAGTCGACATTAATCTTCGAAAATCAGATGCTAGAGCTTCAAACAGCTGGTGGCTTTCTTGGATAACAACTTTCACGGATGCTACAGCTTCTTGCAACGTCATGACAAGCGAGGGTCTGGTGAACATTACTCTCGATGTTGAATACACTGGGCAGAGTGATCATATATATGATTATGTTATTGAGGATGATTACAAGACTCATACAAGTACTTGGTGGGGAACAAGATTGTTGAATGTTTATTTTACGGGTATATTGTCAACAATGTCGCAGACTCAAGATCTGGGGGATGATTCATATTGGATGACGGGAGGGATCACGTTTACAACCAATCCGAACATAAAGGAGTAAGTAAGACACCGATGACTTTATCATGGTGTACTAACACGAGCTAGTATACGTGATCCAAGGTTATTCAACCTCGCAGGGTGGTTTCTTTCTTCTGATGGGTTCATACAAAACGAGCGCAAGTGTGATACTCTTATTAATTGTTGATTACTGACAACCCGCAGCTCTCAATGACACCTCTTTCATCAAGAGCGACCCAAAAGTTTGTCCACATTAGCTGCGCAACTTCCAATACTAACAGACCCTAGAACCAGTTTGTTCCAGTAGTTTGGGAAAGTCTCCACTACACAAGGATTCTTCACTCCCTCATTGCCGTTGACCTAGGGAACAAAAATGCCCCCAACCTCCTTTTGGATAAAAAGGATCTTCAATACGCAATTTTGCCACCAGACGATCCAAACCGCAAAGAAGGCTCTTTCCTAAACGGTTCATCGTTAACAGGCCAAGCTACACGCTATGCCCAGATTCCAACGCCAGGAGCACCCATTCCACCAACGGATAAGAATCTCGTTCTTCTAAACGAAACTTACGACCGGTTCGCTAATGAGATGGGCCCGCTGGAGTGCAAAAATGCTACGATCGTTTCACAATATCTCTGTTCTGTTCCGCAGAGTAAAAGTCCGGGTATCATGCTCTTAGCGATACTGCTGGCAGATTTGGTGTTCTTGCAAGCGGCGTGGGTGATTTATAATTGGATTGCTGGAGGGATGCTGTCTGAGACGCAGATGAGGACTTGTCAAGGCTGTACTGGAGGTCCTGCTCAGATTGTTGAGAAGGAGGGGTTGTTGGGCGATGGGAAGACTACGGCGACTTCAGGCAGCTATGTCAGTGTTAGTGCTGATGAAGGGGCTGGTACTAATTTGCTAGTTAGGGAGACTAAGTGATGGGAACGACATAAATGATAATGATGATAGGAGGTCTCGGTATCTAATTCCAATAGCGTTTTCTGAGCGATACCAAAGCGTTCATATCTATTTTGGCACTCCAAGCTCTGCAAGAACCGCAGCTGGTCCAAGTCTGATCCAGTTGTCAATCTCGCTTTGTGTTGCAACAGCGATGACACCCATCATTCCAATAGCATTCGCCCCAGCCTCCTTGTTAATACTCGCTCGTCGTCTTGGAAGGACAATCATCCACTGCTGCGTAAGCAAGAAATTGTGTGGAACTGCAGAGTCTGGAGGTGTGCTATCAGTATGCTCAGATCGCCCTTCGCCAACTTCCGTGGCTTGCTTCAGAAGGTCGCTGTAAGCATTGACCAAGTCGTCTACGCAGGGCTTTGAGTGTCCGAAGCGGTGATAAAACCATTGAAACGGAACATGAAGCTCCTTTTCATCATTTGCATCAAGAAAAGATGCAAAGCTATCCTTCGGCTTAGGAATCAGCTGCATGTGCTTGTGCCATCGACTGCATCCTCCATCTCGTCCGCAGTTGAAGAACGCGACATAAGCTTCATCCATGGTGGTCAAAACACTCCATGCCGCTGCCATATCGTCTTTGTTCAGAGGTTCATATTGCTTTTGATACCCATCAGAAGTCAAAAGCATTAGATGAGGGTTGGCGAAGCAGAATTTGTTGGCGACCAGGAAATGAGTGCTGCCAACGTCACAGATCTCGTACCCTGCGGTGTTGATATCGCTTCCATCGCGCTTCTGAAGGGACAGACCGCTATCCTGTTGCGTCTGCGCACCAGCTGTTAGAAAAGTTGGTTTCCTTGCCAACGCAGAAGTGAGAAGGAACTGAAACTGCAGTCAAGATTGTCAGTACGACGGGGCATACCTGTGGTTGTTGGCGCATACCTTCAACCCTCCATCCACATATTCGATGAGTTTTTGTTCTTGGTTATAAAAGACCAGCCCTGCTTGAACAAGGCTGTCGAACTTGGACTTTATGAGTGATTTATCCATGAGCTGAGCCTTGTAGGTGTTGGTAATTGTAAAGATGAACCAATACAGAATCCTTGTCGCCCAAGTGTTGCAATCATACACCGGGTTATATTTACACCGAGCTCATATCCCAGGTCACTCCCGTCACCATCATGGCTTATTAGTCTATCTAGCATTCGTTGCTGAATTGTAAGCTCGTGAGTAACTCTACGAACGCCAGATGCAAATAACGCCCACTGCAGCCCCGATAGCTCGAATACCTAGCTAAAGATGTCAAAGTTACGGATGCGACGGAATAAATCGCTTCACGACAGTGCATGCGATTGAATAAGACGCATGGTGGTTTCTTGGCCCTAGATACGAACCAATTACATGTATGACACTGCGACGACCCATATATAATGTACCTTTTCCTCAGAAGAAAGTTGCTTTTTTCGGTGTCTCGGATTTGTTTGGGGCGGGGGGACTGGACAGAAAAAGCATGTAATCACGTCAATCGATAACTAGGATTTGTCGGCGTTTAACAGTGGAGACATTAACAGCAACGGCCATTCTTTTCTGACCACCTAAGAATCTTATGGTACGTATTATCACTTTCGCGTCTCAAAAGCCACCAACGTGATTCAGTTCACACCGCGTCGACATCCTTCTTCTCCCATCATTGTCATCATGTTCGGATATTCACCGCCTGTTTACTGCGCAATCTGCGGCGCTCCAACATCCAATCACTCGGCCGATGCATTTGTTGGTTGCATGTCTGATCCCGAGTTCGACTGTGAAGAAAAGACTGCATGGCTGGGCAATGTTTAGCTTATCACGCAGCACCGAGAGTCTGGAAGGTGAGCACCGTGGGCGCCATGCGATCAGTATCTAATGAGCCCGGGGTCTTCATTGTGCCTCGTGCCGAGGAGGATGGTGGTGAGAATGAGTTCTTTGTCGACTTTGAGGAGAACGTTAGAATAGTTCGTCAAGATGTTGAGAGGATGAAGGTGTAAATTCCACCAAAAAGAGAACCATCAACGTGCTAATATCTCAAGGTATGATATCGGAGGTGAAGACCCCTTGGTATTTCCCTTGCACGTAGACTGTTACGAACTTCTTGGAAAGGTTGCGAAGCCGCGAAAGATCGGCAACGCGGCTCTTTACCAAGTCCTCACAGCTCACCTTCCAACACCCTCCTACGGGCCACCAAATGCCCTGGACTTTGACTATGGCCTGCCATCTGGACCTTTTGGAGTCGATACAGTTGATTCTAGCGACGAATTCGCGCTCGCGTCACCAAGTCGCATTGATGAAAGTATAGAAGATATGGTTGAGGAGCTTTTGAGAAACTCACGTAAATCTAAGAAACCGAAAAATGGAAGTGCTCGACAGTCCTCTTTCGAGAATGGCAATGGCGAGAAGGTGTCCCCTTCGACAATCTACGCTGATATGCCATGGGCAAAGTACTATCTTCCGCGCACTGATGAGATGCGTAAACGCAAAATCGATTGGGTGAAGCTTTACAGAAATCTTGACCTCCCCGGAAATGGCCTAGGGGAGGGGGGTTCTACACATCAAGTCAAAATGCACCTTGAGAATCGGTACCGAATTTGGGGCGTGTGTACTCGAATTTTGGAGGGGTGCTCGGCTCGCGAACCAAAACAGGATCCCATGGCTGAGAAGAAAAACCGAAAGTCCGGAAAAAAAGATACCAAGCAGACTGATAATATTCTCAAGGGCGCAGTCTCAAGTCCCATGCCTCTCTTGACATTCCTGGCCGACTCCAAGACGACCTATGCCAGCGTTAACCTCGTCAATAAAATGGACGATATAGAGAAAGCTGAACCTGTGATCAGGGTCTATTGGACTGCTAACAAGGAACTCGCTGGTATAGGAGTTCATGATCCCGACAAAAACACAACTAAAAGCATCGGATCAAAGGATCTATTTGGCTCAAGCGAAGATGCACAGATCCCTAAGAACGACTGGCTAGTAGCAGTGTTCATAACTACGAAAGAACTCCCTGGCGACAATAGCCTCAAGCTCATGCGACGGAAGGCTGTAGGCATCAGGTTTGTCTTTTTCCGTGAGCACTTTATCCAATTCGGTCAACCTGAAGGAGATACGCGGGTTCTTCTCCACAAGGACAACCATATTGTGGTTTCCATCGGCGCTTCATGGGCTCCTGGAAAACCCCTGGAAAAGCTGGTTCTTCTGCAACAAGATATAGATTATTTTGCCCTCTCTTGAATCTGGCCCGATTACTATGAAGAAGATACCAGAAAATGTTTCAGGCCGATCGGAGAATTGCAAACTTTCTATGGAGAGGTCAGATCCTTACTGAGCCCAAGATCTGGTCTTCTGACCCATTGCGGCCGGATCCGTTGATGCCAACGCCTGTCGAGATGTTGCTGTTCACCAATACGATTGATGATTGGGACTACAAAACAATTATTGGCGTGGATGTTCAGTTTCGTGGGTTTGAAGTGCGACACGAATACAACGACAGAACAATTCGATAATCTATCGGTGTTACCACTGCCATGCATTATCTCGTCATGCAACGCGCTGAGAATATCACGAAATGCTATGTCTCTATCAAGGACAAGCTTGAGAGCATACGCTTCCTGACAGATGAGGGACAACATTTCATCGTTGGAAGCCCGAGGCAAGATGAGAAGATTGTTGCCAAAGCAGGAAGAAATAACGAGGTTATCGAGGGTTTTCATTGCCAGTGGTCTAACGAAAATACCCCCAATCGTGCTTTGACGTCCTTTGGCGTGTTCACGCTCGACCATAAGACTATGGATCCCGGGGAAGAACGCGAGGATAAGGATCCTGGGGGATTTTACTGGATCCCAAAACGTCCTCAAACCGCATATCCATTCACCAAAGTTGGGCCAATCCATGGCCAAACCGACAAGATCAAAAGACTGCGTTACCCCGGTGTTGGTGTGCCGAGTCCACAGGCAGTTGTGACGTGGCTCGACTGCTCAAAACCACTCGAAACTATCTCTATCACGATGTGTCATAGTACGACGACGGAGCTACTCATGATGACGTCTATGACTTTCAAGTACGCAGAAGGCCATGAATCAATGTCCTTCGGACCAACGCCCATCTCCTCACCAGACCGCAAGAAAGATGTCAGTAAGCAAGACCAGTGCGCTTGCATACATGGAGGTCCTTTCGAAGCAGAAATTGAAGACATGCCTCACTTCGAATCCGATGTGTGGCACGTTTATGGGAATTACCTGAAGACTCTTCGTCTACGGGTCGACAGCATAGGGGTTTTGACTGGCGCGCAGTTTGTGGCTCATGAATCCGAGAGTCAGAAGTGGGGTTTCTGTGACGGTGAACATTCTGCTGAGCTGGACCTTCAGAACAAGGAAGAAACAACGGCGAGAATCAAGTTCTTCCTAGACTCGAATAGGAGAAATGATGTTAGCGAAGATACCGTTGTTGTAGGTGTTCAGCTGATCGAGGTGCAAAAGCCAGCCCCGAAGGCTCCTAAGAGGAAGAGGGACAAGATTACAAGGTAAGTTATACATTTCTCATTTCAATTATAGATGATTCACCAACTAAACCTCCACTAGCTCTAGACGGATTCAGAATTATCGATATTGAGTCAGCCTTTCGGAGGATGTTTATCGGATTGAATGTTAGCACTAGGTCTATTGCATAGGTCGGCATTCAATTGCAATCTAAAGACACCACACACCTCACAATGGATGAATAATAATTTTAGAATGAAAGGGGGGTTCGAGTTTAGGGAAGCATGACCTTGTCACTGTGAAGGGAACTTTTTTGAAACTTGGCAATCAGGCTAAGCCATTTGCTTTTTCACGTCTTTTCACTCAATCAAGGCCATAGGTTTTGTTCTTTTGAAAGCATTTTGGCTAGTGTTGCTTGGCAGATATGGTATGACATTACAGTTATAATTAATTCTATCTATATAGTTCGTCAGAGACGAATATGCGTAATTTACTATACCCCCAGGCTTACGCAGCCATTAAAAGCGACAACGGGCATGGACAATATCAAAGCTCCCGGTCAACAATGGAAGGTCATTTGACGAACAGCAACATGGGGCACCAATCACTCATGGGCTCACTGGCAAAATTATGTTGATCGCACCCAGCGCTCAACAAGAGCCTGGATCTGATCACTGTTCTTCTCCATAAACATCATGTGTCCATTACCGTGGATGCCAACCTCACCAAGCTCAATGTGCTTGGTCTTGGAGCAACCAGCCTGCTTAAGGTAGCGGGCAATGCAGTAGTCGTAGGGCATGTGATAAGAAGCCTCAGAAGTGAGGAGGAGAATAGGCTTGCTGGCAAGGTTGACGAGACGACGAGGTGCAGGCTTCTTGGCTTGAAGGATACACTCGACGAAGTCCTCGCCACGGCTGGGCTGAACCTCTTGGACGAGATCGGTGGAGGGGTCGGTGACGGCAGGGCTGTAGACGAGGGGAATGTCAGTCAGACCGTAGGCGCGAGAAGCCTTGGTGCCGAAGACGGCGTCTCGGAAGGGAGGACCAGAAGGCTCAAGAAGGATCAAGCCCTTTGTGAGCTTGGGGCGAGCATCAGCGACGAGAATGGGCATCATACCACCTTGGCTGTGTCCAAGGAGGATAACAGGCTTGCCAATCTTGTCGAGAAGGGCAGCACCAGCAGCCTGGACGGTCTCCTGCTGGTAGGTAGCATTGTTGATGAACTGGACGTTGGAAGCATAGAAGGCGTCAAAGACAGGGTCTCCTCGCTTGCCGGTACCAGGCCACTGGGTGTGCTTCTCAGCTTGGGGCCAAAGCTTGTAGTCCTGCACGGCAGTGAAGCGCTGCTCGATGATCTGTGCCGAGTACGTCGAGGGCTTGGTTGCGCCGGCGAGGGGCGCCCATGCCGATCGTCCTCGGAAGGTCTGATCGACGATATAAACTTCGTAGCCCTGGTTGATGAACTGGCTCGCCCAACCACGGCCTCCGTCAGGCTTATTTAGGAAGTTCTGTGTCTGTGTGTCAGCCGAGGCTGTTTCGTAACATCGATGAAAGTGACTTACGGTTCCTGTTTGGGCTTGTCCGTGGATGAATACGAGAGGCGTAGACTTGTAAGGTCCCTTGGTAGGGACCAGTCTCTCCACGTACATTTGATCGCGGAAGATCTCTCCGCCTGCACCATCATCTACATAACCTCCACCGACCATGAAGTAAGTGCGAATAGCAGGAACTTCACCCTGGCTTCCATAGCTTGCAGCGAGACATTGAGAGAATGTCGCGGTAGCAGCGACTAGGAGGGAAGTGAAACGCATGGTGGGCAGATGAGATGAAAGATGGATGGATGGGGAAGGAGATGCAGGAACAAAAAGGCGCGAATGCAGGAGAACAAAAACGAAAAGAACGAAAGAAACAGGTCATTGAGCGTCGCAGATATACTGCATCATGCAGGGGGTTAACACTGTGGAATTGAGGTTGCTCAAGGCCTCCCAGCTAGTGAGCTACACTAGACAGGATTGCCATCCTTATTTTCCATTTTGGATGTGACCTGAATTTTTGTATGAGGGTCCGCTAGTAAGGGTGGTGAGGGTCAGGTTTGATCAATAATAAGGCTTTAAACCGCTGAAAATACAGGGAATATAGTGGCTTCAGTAGGCTTCCTGCTCCCTATAGATACCTTATACCCAAAGACCGGGTAAACTGAGGCTAACAAGGGTAAAAACCCACATACAAAATTCAGGGGTTCAGGTGTAGACTTTTAGGCCCCTGCGACAGCACAGTCACTAAGGTTGCAGCTCGTATCATCCGCATCCCGGGAACCGCGTGATATCCCTGCAACAAGAAAATGGCGCATGAGGGACAAACGGCCCAATTGCCCAATTGACGACATCAAGCGATATGCTTTTGACGGTGTCAGTTGACGTCGTCTGGAATAATATTAAATAACGTATTAATACTGCCGTTCTCAATATCAATTCATAACTAGCGCACAAGAATAATTTAATTCTTGCCGTCGAAGGAAAACGGCCCGTTCTAGCGCTGGTACCCAAAACGAAGACAACGCCACAAGAAACCAAGCTAGGCACTAAACTGCAAAGTCTAGAAGCATATCCTCAGTAAACTCACCAGAAAAACAAGCGTAATTAACGGGGAACGTCCCGCCGGGGGGTTCAAGTGGCGGAAAGCGGAAAAGAAGAAAGCAGGTTACAGAAAGCGTTTCATCAAGAACAATTGCAATAAAAGATATGTGATCTGCGCCATCCCCAACAACGAAATCTTCTCTTTTCCCCTTCCCGTGAAACTCGACACGATGGAGGATCCTACGCTGTTTATTCACTGGTTCTTCAGCTGCTTGGCCCTCCTGGTTATGGGGGTGCGGCTAATATGGAGAAAAGTCTCCAAGCAGTCGTTTGTCCTGGGTGATTACCTTACCATGGGTGCGATCTTGTGCTGTGCTGTGAGACTTGCTCTCATCCATGTTGTTCTTACCTGGGGAACGAATAATATTAAACCGAGTCTTCGAGAGAAGATGGTTTTTACTGATGAGGTGATCCACCGACGAGAAATCGGGAGTCAATTCGCCATTGCGAATCGAGTCTTTTACAATTCATTGTTGGTGTTCTTTTCTGGCTCGAGGCGAGTAGTGCTGACGTTTTTATTTTATTTTTTAGCCTTTGGTTACAGAAGCTCGTGCTTCTCGATGTCTATCGACGATTACTCCTCAACTTGCAATATCAGAGGACGATTATGTATTCTTTTCTTCTCGTTTTCTTTGGTACTTACGTCGCTGTCCAAGTCACCACTTTCAGCGAATGCAAACCCTTTCATTTGTATTGGCAGGTTGTTCCGGATCCTGGAAGTTGCTCCAAGGCCCAACTGCAACTCATCGTCGTTGGTGTTCTCAACATCGTTACTGACGTGATGCTTCTCGCCGTTCCGATTCCATTATTCTTTTCGCTCAAGACTTCATGGAAGCGCAAACTCAAGCTCTACGTTCTTTTCACTCTGGGTATCTTCATTGTCGCCATTACTGTCATCCGATTGCCGATCAACGCCATGAACAAAGACAGCCAGGTCAATCGTACGACATGGGCCAGCACCGAGCTTCTCACCGCGACGATAGTCGTTAACGCACCGACGTTATATGGATTCTGGAATAAGAAGAAACAAGGCACGGGTTATGTCTACTCGCATTCGCAATCCCATGGAACTGGGATGAGAAGTCGGAAGAACACGAGAGCAACTGCTACTCTGGGAGATGATCCTACTACAGAAACCTTTGCTCTTGGTTCTGTTCACCACAGCCGGGAGCCTTCTGCTGGTATTATACGGACTCAAGAGATCACTGTCACAGAATACATCGACTCTCGAAAGAATTCCAAAGGCACGGGTTCACGGACGGATGAAACGGAGGTTGCGTCAAATTCGAGTCAGCTAAGCATATTGCGGGATTCAAAATAGTTTATTTGCGCTGTAATAATATGTTCTATTTTATTCATCCGCGATGATAAATTCTCCGAGCACTTATGTGGGAAGGCCAAGCTCTTGGGCTGCTTGATCAATTGCGTGCATTCGATCCCCATTCGGAGCTTGTTGAGCCGATGGAAAATTCTCCCAAACTTCCCGCGACAGGGATCACCAAAGCCAAGAATGGTTCACCTTCCAGAAAGTGAGGCTGATCAGCGCTCAACAAGGGATCGGTTCGCCTAAGGTTGCTTCGTCAGCGGAGCCGTCGGGGAAGCGAGCGGAAATCGTAACATTTCCCCTGTGAAGTGTATCCGTACGCCGACTCCAATCCCTTGCTTCGTCATGCCATTTCATCCCAAATCGATTGGCGAGGTTGCATTTTTTCGTGCCCACTTCCCACCCTCAATGCTACTGTACTCGTGCGAGAACCCGAAAACGGTCGTTAAACACATGGTCTTTATATCAACTGAACTTTAAATCGCACGAGGGGAGTTTCTGCGTTGGAATTACCGAGTACCTGGATAACCATCCTGGGCTCCTGTCGCTGGGAGGCACAGAATAGTGAGACGATTCCAGGACTCCGGGTGTCCGGGATTTGTTGCGTGCAGGTCCGTGGGGGTCACCCAAATGCAGGTCGTTTCCCGTACCGTGCCCCTGGGATTACATATCCCAGGCATCTGCCGAGCTGATATCACCCCTTTCATATTTTGGGAGCCCCGCCAGGCCAGTTTACAGACCCTACTGATAATAAATAGCTGAAAATGAAATCATTATCGTATCGCAAAAGATCAATATTACGCTTCACGCTACACTCAATCAAGCAGAAGCGTCTTCAGCCCAACGCCATGTGGACCCGGACTGCCGGGGTTCGTACTTGGACTACTAACGGGCCTATTCTTCCGAGTGACATTTTAACTGACTCCTATGCAATTTGGGTTAACCGGCGTGTAGGGTTATTTCACTGTTGTAGCCGGAGCGGATTCAGGCCCGCCGGCGGCCGAAACTCGCCTAAGATGTTCTGGAACCAAAAAGCAACGCCGTCAAGTTGCCATACGCAGTGCATTAGGTGTTTCTTCTCATCTTTCAAGTCGTGGCGAAATCTCCATATATTCTCAGGGTCCAAAATGCTAACTCTAAATTCCAATCAGCTCTCGTCTTTGCCTTGTGTAGTGTGTACTCATCGAAGAAGCATTGTCGTTGCAAATCGGGGACTCGATCTAGTAACCTAAATCGATTAGACTTTATGTCGGCAACGGGAGAGTGACGCACGCCTGTAAAATTTATTTTTATGTCGTCAAATCGCTTCCTGTAAGGCCAGCGCGCGTAACTCGGCTGCTAGGGCTACAGGCTTCGGGGCCTTTCCTCCTCGTCCGTACCGTAGACTAACCCGACGCCACGCCGTTATTAGTGATTTATGGCATAGATACGAGCGGCCACCTAAAATAATTAAACGTTTCCCCTAAGCTCACTTGAACCTCTGCAAGACCACGATAGAACAAGGAGACTTTGTGGTACCAAGCAGGAACCGAGTAGAATTCCCACACAGTGGACCATAGTTAGGATTTATGATCAGGATATATTGACACCGGCTTTCCAAATGCTCAGACTATAGTGTAGCTACAAATTTCAGAATTTACCTGAGAAGCATTTGGGGCATCACACAGCCAGCCTTCACCAACAATCTCCCAAGATACTTCGTCAGCTTTGGCCCTTCTCAAGACTATAGGACGTTCACATCCTTCCAATTGCACCAGTACGTCATCCTGTGATGCTTCTTTGACCGCAAGACCAATTAAACCTTCGTCTGTAACAACAAGACGCATTTCCGATGATGAAAGACATAAAAGCCCCTCCTCAGCATCCTTCAGATTGAATATACTCTCTTCAGAGTGGGGGGTTTTGATATTCAAGAAAGGCTCCCCTTCCCTGTCGAGAAAGCCGCGATTTGTTTTCATTGCCACAGGCTCAAAAATGTTCAGACCATCTATCGCTTCCAATTGATCCTTGGGTAGGAAACAGGCAAACCCAGAACGAACACCTACCCACAAGGCTGAAGTGATAAAACGTGATAGCTGGCCTACGGTCTCATCAAACCAGTAGGAAAGGCTTTCACCTCGGATCTTAAAATCATTATTCTCAGCAATCCACTGTGCGAGATGGGCCTTTATGCGTGTCTGAAAGGCCCAATGAAACTGGCTGAAACAGGCTGGCTTTTCATTCTTTGAGAGTGAAGGTCCGCAACAAACTGTCTCGAGGACTGCATGCACAGTGGCATCATAGGATCCGTAAGGGTCCAAGTTATCGCCGAGCCGAGCGGTCGGTACCGGTACTCCCGGTGGCCTGTTGCTGGAAGCTCCAGAAAAACATGGGCTGCTGAGTCCATCGAGGACACCTATCTTTCTCCCCTGTACCACAAGCATATTCTTCAGAAACCGAGGTATGGCAGTAGGCGTAGAGAATCCATCTGAGAACCTGCTCCTTTGAATTGTATAGTTGATCCATTGCTCTATCCGATCGCCTTGAAGTTCAAGCCACCGTGGAACCCAGGTCGATAGCGCGTCCCGTTTTGCCCTTCGGTTAAAGTAAAGAATATCGAGGTTTCCTGTGTTCTCTATAAGTGACATAGCCATGCGCTCATATAGTTTGTTCAGTGTGATTCCGTATTCAGGACAGTAAAGGAATATTTCGCTGTCATGAGCGAGGCCTAAAAGCCCATAAACCCTGTCAAGTTCATCGGTTGCAAGCAGTGATTTACTGCGATATAGAAGATCCAAAAGGTAAGCCGGGCGATGACATCTGAAGCCCTGCCGTAGATCCATGAGTCTTTGGATGCATTCAATTCCCAATAATGCTTCAGTATTGAAGTCATGGTTCAAAACTAAGGTAGAGTTCATGTATGCAGCCAGTTCTTCCCACATAATATGACCATTGTTGTGGATAATGTGGATCTTTGATGCAGTTGACACTTCTTGGACTACCCAGACTCTTCGCCAATAACTATTGCAAAAGAAGCTTGAGCGTTCCGCATCCGGCTGCTCAGTTTCAGTTGAGACGTGGAACATGAACGGCAAGTCAACTCTTCCGCCGAGCCATATGATAACTTCAATAGCTCTGTTAAAGACAGCCTTCATCAAGCTCACTTGAAGGCCCCTCTCTTCTGGGTTGGATTGGTCGATGCAGATGGCATCAATCCAGTAGTATCCTGGCTTTTTCTGAAGGTGCTGAATCGCAGCCGCAAGGTTGGAAGTCACTGGAAATTCCTGCCCATCCAACAAAATTTTCTTTTCTCGCCTATTACGTCCCCAACAGTATGAAAGTGCTGTATAGCGACGAGCGTCGTGTATAGACACAGTATGAAGTTTTCCATTCGGCATAGAGTGCGATGTTAGAGGGGCAAAAAGCTCAAGGAGCCTTATTTCTCCTCTGGAATGTAATAGAGGTGGATAGCTGAACCCAGGGCTTGATTCTGTTAAGGCTAGAGATGCTTCTGGCTTCCGATCGGCCATTCTGGAGCAAGATAATGCTTGAATTTAAATAGAATACTAGAAGGTCAGCTAAGACTGCAGAAACCTTTCCCAAGGAAGGGGACATACCGGCCTGTTTAATAGCGAAACAGAATTACAAGGCTCATGCAATGTAACACATGAGGGGTATCTTGTATAGTTTTTATTGGTTGTTGAAGATAGAAGGTCACTCAGCTCTGTGGAGGGAGTCATTTGTGTTGGTCCCGGCAAATATGACAACTAGAAACCGGACAGTACACACAAAAGTAGTGAGGGGAAGGAAAATACCGCAGAGAAATCCGTTAGGCATTTTGGAATCTGCTGTGCTTGTCAGTCTGCCTTACCAATGGAAGGGCGGACATTGTATCGTTGACAACAACCATAAAAGCCCCAAACTGTTGGTTGTTTGCATTATGTAGCATTTTCAACCTCTTTTGAACGTCTTTATTGGTAAGAGGCCTTTAGTTGGCCACTGTCATGCAATTGTTGGCACAGCCATTGACAGGGCTGTGCACCCGCACCATAGTGGCTTTCGTTGGGCATCGCAATGGTTCCCGCATCAGGCGCTCTCAGTGATCGGAATGGTCTGGT
>NJCR01000149.1:6019-31600 GCA_002234235.1 Fusarium hostae
TAGTTATTATTAGCTTAAAAAGGTATAAAAATCTAAAATTAATTTAATTTAAAGACTATAAATAGATTATAGTGATTTATGTAATTAATATAAAAGGCTAAGTAATTAATCTATATATAATAATTATAGGCTAATATTACCTTATTAATTAATATTAAAAGAGTAACCTTTTAGGCACTTAAGCTATTACTATAATACTAAATAGTTAAATAAATAATAAAATAAGTCTTAATTAATTAAAGCACTTTAATTAATATATAATTAATTAATTAATTAATGCTTATTATTTTTTAATTCTTAATAACTATAAAAGTTATTAATTTATTAATTTTTAAATATACTATAAAGAGAATAATATTATTATACTTTATATATTATTTTATTCTTTTTACTTATTATAGCTCCTTAATATTAAGTGCTTTAAGTCCTTAAAAAAGATATATAATTAAGAAATAAAGTATTTAATTAAATNNTTTAAAATTAAGTTCTTTTTAGTTTTTTATATTATCTTTTAATTAATTATAATTAAAATAAATATTAAAAGAGGTTTTAAAGAGGCTAGTTTTATTTCTTTTAACTTAAAAGCTATAATCTTAAAGCTTAATATATAGCTATAGACTTTAATATCTATTAAAAAGATAACTTAATAAGCTTAATTTTAAACTTTAAAGACTTTAAAAATAATTCTTAAGGCTAAATCTTAATTTAAATATCTTTAAAGATAAATTAAAAAATATTATAATAACTCCTTAAAGTTAATTCTTAAAGCTTTAAGATCTCTTAAGAAAGAAATTAAGGCAGTTATATATAAAGTTGCCTTATTAGCTAAAGAAAACTAAAAGCTTTAGTAGATAAATAATATACTTAGCTAGTAATATAAAGTAAAAAGAATATATCTATAGAATAAAAAGAGCCTAATTATATAGAAAGGTTAAGATTTAATTAATTAAATAGATATAAATATATAGATAATGGCTAAATTATTAAGAAGTAATAATTAAGGATATTTAATATAATTAAGGGTTTAGCATTATGGGATTTATAATAAGACTAAGTATAATATAAAAATCTACTAGGAGGGTATTAAAGCCTTTAGAGATAAATATAGTAATTAATTTAAATTAATTAAATAGTTTATAGTGTTTTTATTATAATTTATTTTAAAAAGATTAAGATTTTTATTTAATTTACTTATTTATTTAATTTACTTATTATATATATTATATAATTTAAAATCTTAAAGCTAAAAGTTAATTAAAGAAGTTTTATAATTAAAATAATAATTTATAAATAATTAAATTAATAAAATATTAATTATTTAAAGTTATTTTTACTTAAAAGAAATTACTTTTCTTTAAAAAAAATATAAAATTTTATCTTAAGGAGTTAATAACTTAAATAATAATAGCTTTAAAGTAATAAAATTTTATTACTTTAAGGAGATATATTAAACTATAAAGTATTAATTAATAAAGTATTTTAATTAAGAGAAATACTTTTTTTAAAATAAAAGAGTTATATAATATTTTATTTCTCTTTTAGAGATTAATTAAAATATATTAAATAAATAAGTTAATTAATAATTAATAATTTAATAAGTTATTAATAAAAAGGTAAAAAGCTAAATAGCCTTTTATAAAGTTAAAAAAAAAAATTTTTTTTTTTAATAATAAATAATAAAAATATAAATAAGAAAGTTATATAGCTTAAAGTCTTAAATTTAATAATTATATTTTAGTCTTTATATAAAAAAGAAATAAAAAATAGAGGTATTTTAACTTTAAAGTACTTTATATATAAAATACTTATAAGTATTATAAAGCATACTTATAATTACTTTATAATAATAAGTTTAAGGATTTTAATATAGACTTTATCTTTAATATTAACTTATATATAGTAAATAAGAAGTTAATAATTAATAATAGCTTAATATCTTTAGCCAGAAATATAAAATTAATAAGGTCAGTTAGCGATAAATCTATTAGAAATAAGCCACTTCTGCTATTAATATTAAATAATCCTCTTTATTTAGTAAAAAGAGGTTTCTAAGAAATTCTATAAGTTTAGAAAGTACTAAAGGGTTTAGCAGGGAAGTCTGGTTAAGGTGGTTGCTGTAATAGGTTAGGTATAATAATAATAAGTCTGGTTATTAGACCGCACTGGCTTTCTTACTTATCGCCAGGTTAATCATTGTGAAGAAGGGGGACGGCATAAACATAACAGTAGACGAGATGAGACTAAGGCAATGAAGACACGCATTAACTTGGCCTTGATTCTGTTAAAGGCTGGACATGAAGTAAACGTCAAAGAGCACCCACAGGGTCGAAAGTCCATAAGGGTACTCCTCTTCCCCTACCCTGATACATAGCGCAATATGCAGTCTTTACTTAAGGGAGAATAGAAAAGAATAGGCAGATAAAGAATAGATAATATTAATAGATATATAGAATATAGACTATAGAGATATTTTAAAATACTAGTAGTTATAGTAAAGTCCTATAGTAAGAAGAGTTAAGAGAAGAGTAGAGGCCTAAGTGGCAATATTAAACCAGACTATATAAGTCTATAAGGATACTTCTCTTCCTCTGCCTTAATATATACTGCAATATATAGTCTTTACTTAAGGGAGAATAGAGAAGAATAGGCAGGTAAAAAACAGATAATATTGACTGATAGTTATAGTGAAGTCTTATGGTAGGAAGAGTTAAGAGAAGGGTAGAGACCTGGATGGCAATATTGAACCAAGACGAGTAGGACTGCTTGGAGCTCATGGTTATCGTAAGGGGGAGTGGCTCGAGAAGATGTGTGTGTATGGGGAAGCTAGGGGTGTCAAAAAACGTCGGACGTGAAGATCTGATTTTATGGTGAATGTGGATTCTCGCGTCAGACGTATTTTGACACCCCGAGGGGAACGTGGCGATGATTATAGACAAGAACCAGGGAAGCATCAAGTGTAGAACATGTCCTACTTGAGCATGTAGCTGGATGTAGGCGGTATATCGTAGTGCTGAATGGCCTAGGACCACGAGAGGGGATGTCGATGAGTCCGACCACGCAGTGAAGGGCAAGACCATATTCCTTCTGGGCAACACGAAGTCGGTCCCCCTGGCCGAGTTCTTCAAGATAGCCACTCTAATGCAGGAAGTGGCACCACCAAGCTGGGCGCTCACCTTCATGCACACATTCGAATGGTATTGAATTGTTCTTCTGCACATGATTTCGAGGATGGCCTGGGAAAGAGTGCCAAATCTGCGATCAGCAGACTTCTTGAGGCGGACCAATATACAATCAGCGTAGTTGGACCTTGGTAAGCCATTATTGAGCTGATCTTTCCCTTTGAACAACCCCTGTGGCAACAACTTCACGTCTAGTCGAAGGTGTGCCTGCACTGACAAGTAGAGAAACTATTCACCATTTTATTCAGAACCATAATGGGACTTTGAGTCTTGTTGTCTTTTAAAAATTTGCTCATATACAACAACAGTCATAATGATTTCGCCTCATTACTCGTTAACACAGTCTACCACCAAGACATCTACCGAAATTGACAAACCAACCTTTTACATTACCTGCATTCATCGCCATATTAAGCTCCATTTCTATACACCTGTGCACCTTGGTTTCTGAACATGATCGTATCTCTCCGTTGGAGAACCATCAACGCTCGGTTGAGCGCTTGTTCGCTGTATCCTTTGCCTTCGACCATTTCTCTCCGAAGTGTAGATAGGCTAGTACTCCAGCCGATAGGTAGACGGCGTTTGAGCTCCGTCTCGAGGCGGTTAACTTCATCGTTCAACTCGCGACTGCCCTGGTTGCTGCCCTGGTTGACAGCATCCATGGTGGAGCACAGGAACAGTCGAATGGCCTCGTCAACATGTACTTCAGTGGCGATGGGAGAAAGGGTGAGCTTGGCAAGAGACTCGGTAATACGGACGATAGCCTCGAGTTGACGGACTGTAATGGGAATAGAGGAACGTGTGTTTGCTTCCATCTCAGCAGCGTGGACCTGGCGTCGGATAGAGACGAAGTGAGACGAAAGCTTTTCAGCAGCTTCAGAACTGAGTCTGGGTGCGCAACGTCTGTCGGATATTAGTACAAATAAAATAGAATAAAAATAAAGGGCTTGGAATTGTGACTCACGTTTTGCAGTAGGTGATGTATCGTCGCATCTTGTCAATAGGAATTTCGGTTTCAGTCATGTCCTCGGCGCCTCTACCATGCATCTGGATACTGAGAACGTGCTTGGCCATTGTCTCATCCTTCTCGCGGCTATGATCATCCTTGACAATGAAAATCATATCAAAACGTGACAGAATAGTAGTCTGAAAGTCAATGTTTTCTCCAGGAGTCTTCATATCATCATATCGACCAAAGATAGGATTGGCAGCAGCCAAGACCGATGTTCGCGCATTCAGAATAGTAGTGATACCGGCCTTTGCGATCGAAATAGTCTGCTGTTCCATAGCCTCGTGGATCGCAACTCGATCTTCGTCTCTCATCTTGTCGAACTCATCAATACACACAACTCCTCCGTCGGCCAAGACCATGGCACCACCTTCGAGATAGAATTCGCGAGTAGATTGATCACGTTGAACAGATGCTGTCAGACCTGCAGCGGAGGAACCCTTTCCTGAGGTGTATATAGAGATAGGAGCCGCCTTCTCGACGAATTTCAGAAGCTGTGACTTGGCTGTACCGGGATCACCAAGAAGCAATACGTTGATGTCACCTCTTAGTTTCATTCCATCGGGAAGGATTTTCTTCGAACCACCTAACAGCAAGCAAAGAATTGCCTTCTTAATATCGCGGTTTCCGTAAATAGAGGGCGCAATGCAGTCGGCCATCACGTTGTATATATCGGGCCGTCTGCTGAGCTCCAGAAATTCTTGCTCTTCCTCCTCTGAGAAAGTCGCATTTCCCTTGGCTGCTTGATCGATATCCGTCTGGATTCCAACCGCTCTGAGATAAGGGGTACGGATGGCTACAGCACCACCGGTAGAAGAGTTCTTAGAAGCCTTATTTTGGTAGATCGAGAAGATGCCCATAACAGTACATCTCGATCCGGGAACAACTCTGTTTGTGAGGTATCTGTCAGCTGAGATGAGAACGTGTCGAGGCAGTTCTCCGACAGGGACTTGATCGGGAGCCTCTTGAAGCTTGATGATTTGTTGATCGACAAAGCCAGACTTTTCGTGAACAACAAAGTAGGGGTCCAAAGGACATTTTGGAGTTGGATCGTTGGGGACTCGGCTACGGGCGCATTGTCGAGGCAGAGTGACACCTGTGAAGCCACCTAGGACAGGAATGTTTTGTGTGTGCCCGCAGTTGCGGCATTGGATATGGAGTTCTGTCGCCTTGGACGACATAACAGAGGCACCGATAACAATACCCGGGACTCGTACCAGTCGCGCAATGGTCACGGAATCGAGGTTACGGATCGAGACGTCGTCGGCATTCGAGTGAAGAAGAAGTTGGTGATCAGGGATCTCGGCCTTGGGCTCATGGGGGAAGACAATACGGTGTGTGCATTTTTTTAGTGCATTTTCAAACTATTGCCTTGTTAGAAATTTATATATTGCGTGCTGCGTGGTCCTTACTAGAGGGATAATCTCTGCTGGCTCAGATGTCAACCGGTGCGCTAGCTCTTCGTTAAAGCTGATCAAGTCGTTGATGTTGACATCGCAGAAGTATCTTTTGAGAAGGGCATTCTCTCGGAGTTGGTCTCTACAGCACTGTTATTATGAAGGACTGCCGAGGGATAGATATTTGGGGGCAAACCTGTAGACGAAGTTGTTATCCAGTCGAAAGTCAAGAATGAATGTTTCGAGCTGTGTCTGGAGCTGCATTCGAGTATCGCCATTCTCAGCGTAACTCGGCTCATAGACATGAGCCGAGTAGATTGATCCGCGATCCATTGTGTAGCTGTGTGATTTTGAATAATCCGGTGAATCACTCCTTTCCTTTCGTTGTAAGCCTAAGAGTCGACCAGGGAGTTTGGAGATCTTGTTTGTGGATCGATGGAGGGGCTTTGCTCGCAAGTTGGAAGGGTAACCTTAGGGTCAATTTACGCGAAAAACGCGGAGCCCCTTGAGACGCGACGCGTGCATATAGTGGTTGCAGCTCTGGACCTAGGTACCTAGGTAGGCAGTTATCAAGCTCGGCGCTTATCATCACGTGCTGACGCCAAGGAAATAATCGATTTAGGGGGGAAGCTGCGTAACTTACAAAGGTGGCTAGACGGCGACGTATTGAAGGTAATATTCAAGACCCTTTTTGGTGATGATGGCGCATTCTTGATTCCGGACTCTTTCTTTTTTTCTTTACTTAATTGTCCTTTCAAATCTTATCTATCAAATAGGTTTGACGGTGCACATTTTGTTTCCAATTCTTTGAACGATGATACCCTAATAATACACCATCTACATCACGCATCCACCTCTGAAGCTGTTCTTGCTTATCCGAATCTCGTTGATCATGTTCTCCCCCAGCTCTCCCAACGCTGCCAAGTCTGCGGACAACCTTGCATCATTGTCGCCCATAGGTCGTGGGGAGCTTCCCTTCCACAGGTAGCCTTCTATGCCTTTATTTCATACCAACAGACGAGACTAACTTGGGTACAGCAGCAATCATAGACATGCACAAATGCATCCCCACCCGTCATCACGACGTGGCTCTACAGCGAGCTCCATCCATTCAGTAGGAGGTATCCTTGACAGTGCTCCCAGCAATCTGGCAGCTTCAGTATACGAGTCAAGCCAGAATGGTTCGTTTTACTTGATGGATCTTTCATCGCAAAGCTAACCTCCCGAAGCTATCTCAACCCTTCTTCAACCCCCAATTGTACGAACTGGTCTTCAGCCTCACACCTCAGCACCAGCCTCAACCGCGCATAAACCCCCGACGGCCCGGGATATTCCCCCAGTAACGTTGACGAACATCACAAAAGTCGACACTGAGGAATTCAAGCCCTACTTGTCACAGATCGGAAGCCTATACGAACAACTTCAACGGCTGAAAGAGAGCGACGAGGAGGCCAACAAAGAGCAGCGCTCTAGCCGGCAGGATACCCCGACCGAATCGAGCGGTGATGGATACTTACGGCCGGGGCCCAAGCCTCGTCCAACTCGGAAAGGCTCGACTGCATCACTTTCTTCGATGAACTCGAATGATGGTCAAAGTCCTGTGAGAAGACCAAGTGCTGGCTTCATCCGAAGGTCCACGCATGGACCACCTCCTCTATCAACAATCCCAACTGTGTACTTTGACGATGAATTCCATCTCGAGAATCCCCGAACTTTTGACATTGTGAGCGAACGATCCGAAGTTATCCGACCCGCCAACGCCGATGACGGACAAAACTCACTCAATGGAAGCGCTGCCGCACCAAGGAAGGCTCTTGCAACCAATGCAATTTTGCAAGAGAAGTTGTCTTGGTACATGGATACTATCGAGGTTCATCTCATCAACTCCATCTCCACCGCATCAACGACGTTTTTTACCGCGCTGGGATCGTTGAAGGAACTCCACTCAGAGGCCGCGGAATCCGTTGGGAGAATCAAGACACTCAGAAAAGAGCTTAAAGCTTTGGACGAAGAAATCGCGACCAGAGGCCTCCAGATTGTTTACCAGCGAAGGCGCCAAGAAAATCTGCGACAGCTCAATGATGCTGTGCTTCAGCTGAGGCAGATTGCAGATGGCCTTGCAAGCTGTGAGACGCTAGTGGACGAAGGGGAAGTCGATAAGGCACTGGCGAATATCGACTCTCTTGAAAAGCTTATTGCGGGCGAAAGGGACGCCACTGCTGCAAATGAACATGATATTCAGTTGCGGGACTTGCGTTCAGCTTCAGCTTTACAAGGCGTCCACACAGATCTAGCAATTTTGCGGTCTCGTATTGGAAAAGCATACGAGACTAACTTCCAGAATATCCTAATCCGTGATCTACGACGACATGTCGAATCCGTATCATCCCAAGAAATTCTTCTTAGGTGGAGTAACGCAGCGAGTCGATCCAAAGGTAGCCACGCCAGGTCTCCTTCAGTCTTTCCAACCTATCTCACAAATACCGACGAATTGAAGACCGAGCTGCTCCCCAATATGGTTGGTCTACATCGGGCAAAACATATCGCTGAAGCGACTGTCGCTTACCGAGAGTCTGTCTTACGCGAAATCAGGAACTTGATTAGACGCCCCCTGCCCAGTTCTACGGATGATGATAACGAATCAATGATGTCAGTCTCTACTGCAAGTGGTGGCCGCCATCTATCAAATCAGGAGAAGTCGTCTATTTTGGCACGGAATCTTCGCTCTTTGGATCCTGAGGATGGCGAGGATCTTCTGATCAAGATCTACATCGGAGTCACAGAGACGCTCAGGAGACTTACGACACAAGTCAAGGTCTTGTTGGAGATTACTAGCTCCCTCACTGAGAACCCACAGGGGGAAGGGTTGATGTCTCCCACAGTCAGATCACCGATATCCAGTCCGAGACCAGATAGATTCCCAAGCAATCCTATGAACAGTGCAACATTCGAGGTTCAAGAGGAGCTCCACAAGAGCCTTGACGTTACTAATCTCCTTGGCCAAGCCGTTGATGTGGCTATTGAGAAAATCGTCAAGGTCTTGAAGGTTCGAGCAGAGCAGACTGCACAGTTGTCTTTGACCCTCTTCCTCCGTTACTTTACACTCAACCTCTATTTTGCCACCGAATGCGAGTCGATATCTGGCCGAAGCGGCACGTCTCTCAAGAATGTGGTTAATGGACACATTAAGGACTTCGTGCAACGGAATCGCGACGCTGAAATGCAGAAACTGGCTCAGGGGATGGAATCTGATCAGTGGAATGCCAAAGATTTTACCGAGAAGAACACGGAGTTGCTGAATACTATTCTGGGGAGCAGCACGCATGATCCTCATGAGTGGACAGACAGTACTAAGATTTGGATACCTAGTTCGGAATTGGAGCCTGTCAATGAGGAAGAGGCAATTGAAGCAAACGGAACCGGCAAGGAAAAGACCAGGACTGCTACAATCGATTCAGAGACGTTCATGTTACCAAAATCGGCCATTCTATGTTTGGATGGAATTGCCAAGTTCTCTCACCTGATCAGCGGCATACCATCTATGACTGTTGATATCGCAACATCATTAATTGCGTATCTTCAGCTCTTCAACTCAAGATGCACACAGCTTATTCTTGGTGCCGGCGCAACGCGGTCAGCTGGGCTAAAGAACATCACCACCAAGCATTTGGCCTTGGCCTCCCAGGCGCTCTCATTTACAGCAACTTTGATCCCACATGTTAGGGAATTTGTGCGACGTCAGGCTGGATCCGGAGCGAGTGTATCAAATCTCATGGGTGAGTTCGACAAGATTAGACGACTATTACAAGAGCACCAAGACAGTATCTACCAGAAACTGGTTGAGATCATGGGCGGCCGAGCAGCCATCCACTCGCGAACTATGAAGACCATCGCCTGGGAAGCAGATGGAGACAAGGGCGTCCATTCATACATGGAAACATTGGCAAAGGAGACAACTACTCTACATCGTGTCCTGACGAAGCATCTCCCTGATACATCAATCCAGATGATCATGCTTCCTGTGTTTGCTAGCTACAGGGACCAGCTTGGGTCAAGTTTTAGAGAAGCAGATCCCAAAACTGAAGCTGGTCTGAAAAGGTACGTTCTGTTGAGTTTTAACTAGCCAGCCAACTGACCATCCCCAGTATGAATAACGACGTTGAGTTCCTCACGACAAAACTCGGAAAACTGGATGGCTTCGGGGAAACGGGAGAGTACCTACAAAAGATCATCAAGTCTAAGCAGGTCAAGGTAGTGGAGCCAGTCATAGAAAAGCCCGCAGTTGAAAAAAGGGATGATGAACCCAAAGAGAACGAGGCGGTTCCTGCAGCAGAGTCTACCGCGGAGAAGGAAGAGAAGTAGATATTATGATAACGTAACTAGGAGCACCTTTCTTTCGGGCTGAAATGATCGAGACCGAGTCCGATATCACGGGTGGTTGCACGAAGTGTCTAGCTTGCAGGACAAGCACCAGGGGCTGCATTGCTAATGTTCACTCGATCCCGACTCGCATTTGACGAGCGGAGACGCAGACAATGATTTGATGTAAAAGGTTCGCCGGAGATCGAACTCACACTACAAATACGTTCCCACAGTTGAGAGTTATTACTGTGTGAGCTGAATTAGTAGCTGTCGAGCCTGGCGTCAAGCTCATCATGTTTCCCGCAACCCGCATTCCAAGCGAACTGCATTCCAGTCTCAAGCCTCATCCGAACGCCTGCCTTCTCGTGTCTACCAAGCCGCGTTCCGTCAAAGGATGCCGTATACAACAAGGGAAGGGAATTAAACTCCCGACGGGAAGAAGCTGTCAAGTCTTGGCGAGAACCGCTTGCTCGGGTTTCCGAGATTTCGGCAGGGTCCTTGATGGCGCTACGCCTCTCTGGTAACGGTGGTGCTTGTCTGTCATGGTGTCGTAGAAGTTGGCATCTTGACATTCATCAAATTTCATGGTAATGCTTGGCTTCTATTTACAGCTTGAAAGGCCAGCCCTCTTCTCTGTTTCAATATTCGGACATAGGTTAACTTGAGGTTTTCTTGTTAGTGGCAATCCTCCAGTACTAAATTCTTTCTTTTCCACATCAATATCGCCAATTCCTGAAAGCATAGACCCGACGGGTGTAGTTTATTGTGTTCAGTATGGTAGAATCCAAGCTACCACTAAATGCCAACCCAACACATCCGTAGTTAACTTTCATATGCGACTCACATGTTTGTTGAATAGAGTCTCCCGAAGTCGCACAAAAACAGGCGCGGAAATAATAGTGACACTCCCGCGACCGGGTTGTGCGGTTTTCTCGTACACAGAGAAAGACTTGGCCGAAGCGCGGGTTTAATCTTACTTGATCTGCAATCAAGGTGATCAACAGCACCACGATCGGCCAAAACTCAATTCAGTAGTGTTTATTTCTTCCTACCTTATTTACTTTCCCAAGAAGGAATATCGAGCATCTCAACCTCATTTTTGTCATTGTAACTCAACCGATCACCACAGTTTCCAGTCAGCGCCAATTTAGACATCATAGCGCAACTCACTGACAGTTACCAAGTGCGGGTTACTGTACTGTACCTACGTTAGACTAGAGACTCGTATGCAGGCCACGTTACATTCCGGCCAGGGCCAGGCACAACCTTGTTCCTGCAGACACGACATCAGCCATGATGCGCAACTGACGTGTCCCTCTCTCCTCTCTTGTCGGGGAGAAGCCAAAGAACAGTGATTGACACTCAGTGAACTTCTGAATAATCAGGAGGTCGGTTCAGAAATGGAGCCAGTCAGTGTTCCGCCAGAAAAAGACAAGGCGTAGGGGCAGCAATTTGTTTCAAGTCTGCATGTGGCTGTTGCTACATTCACCCCATTACGCACACAACTCAACCTCAATACTTTTTTCCCATCATGGCTGGATCAAACAATATTGGATACCCACAGGTCAAAACTCTATGTTTTCAAGTCTATATGTCCAGGTCTAAAGTCTAAAATTTGTCCAAAAAGGGAGAATCCCATTTTTTTGTAAAGGAGCTTTTGCGCCCAGAGTAAAGTATGTACAGAGAAGTGTATGTAAAAGTCTCTCCAGACATAGTATAGATTCCAACGAGTGTGTGAAGATGTTCATAGAATGTAGAACGAGTGCCAGCCTCAATCCTCTTGCTGATACAAGAGGCATCAAGCCTGTGATGCTACGAGAGCGCGGAAAGAGTGACGCTGCTCCGTATTGAAGAGTCCCAAAGTACGAGACTCAAGTCCTGTTGTGTCCTTGTCTTGTCTTGCCTGTGTAATCCATCCATCCATAAGCGCCACCTGCTCCAGCCCAAAGGTCTATAAAGAAAGGCCTCGGTTTTTTGCAACACACGAGGGGTATCTTTCGGGGTATGTAAAACGAGAATCGTGTAGTGTAATGTAGAAAGGGATTCATATCATCGTCAACGCGGTGTTCAACGCCGCAGCGTGAAAGTGTAAGAGGGGGGGTGAAGAAGTGAAAGTCAAGGGCCGTCCGGGCATTTGGCGACATGGACGTTTAGTTAGACTTGGCCTTGTAGGGGCTGGCGCCGTCTCCAAGGGTGGTGATGAGGTCAACCTCGTCAGTGACCTTGGTCTGAACATCATCAGGGAGCCAGTAGCAGTTGTCACAAGGGAAGGTCTCGCAGCCAGACATGGGGGTGGCAGCAGACTTGGGCCACATCTGCTTGACGTTGTCCTTATCGTTGGGGTCCACGATGGCAGAGACATCGAAATAAGTCTTGCCGTTCCAGCCGCCAAAAGTGACCTCACCGAGCATGCCAGGTTGGTCAGGCTGGCCCTTCTGGACAGCGTAGAAGTTGCCGATGTACTTGTCAGGGAAGTCAACAGTAACCTCCTTAGCCGAGCTGACAGTAACGGATTCGGGGCCCTCGAAACCAGGGTCAGGGGTGAAGATGATGGTGCGCTCCTTGTCGTCAAGAGTGACAAAGGTGACCGAGGCAGCGGCAGCGTAGGTAGCAGAGGCAACGAGGCCGATGAGAGCAGTAGCGAACTTCATGTTGGCGGTGTGGTTTAGGGGTTGTAACGGGGATGGGTTTGTTTGGGGAATTCTCGATTGTCGTCAAGACAAGAGTATTGATTTTATGCAGTGTCTGATAAAGGACTGAATCAGAACTTGTGATACTCCGAAGTGATGGAGTAAGTTGGTGGTCGAGAACTAGCTCGTTCAAAGTTGATCAGGGATTGTGATAGACTGTGCTTCCAAAAGGAATGAGAAGCTTTGAGTCAAAGGAATGATCGTCCGAAGACAAGAGTGTAATCTGAAACGGAAGGACTGTGTTGTGTGTTGATCAGAACAAACATCTGGAGAAAGGAGAGAGGGAGGCCCGTTTTATAAACAACATCTGGGCACGACAGAACCCAAAGACCCGGCATACTATACGGAGGAGACTAGGGTTGCCGAGATCAGATTTGTCAAGGAAAACGCTCAAGCGCCGCCTCAGTGGAGTCAACGCACGAGGAGGTGAGTTATAAGTGTGGATGTGACTTCGATGTGAACGGAACCACTTTATCGGCCAACACACAACACAAAGCTGATGAACTGCACTGTACTGTACTGTACTCCGAGCAACCCAACTCATAGGTTAGGCCCTGTGATACCAACAAAGTTCTCTTCTTCCCCCCGCACCAGCACTCCTGCAGTGATTCAGTTGCACCTTTCATCTGCCCAGCACAAGCACGCGAATTGCGTGTCCCTGTGGTGGTGTGGGTGTGGGCTCATTTGGCTGCTCCTGACTGGTCCAGGGGATGCTTGTTGACTACGGGCCGTTTCTATGTTTAATATGCTTTCAGAACAAAGGGAGGCCAGGCCGTTGTTTCAACGCTTTCCCTTGTGGCTTTTTTCATCTTGTCTTCGCCTTTGGAGAGAATAATCACTCCTGTTCACTCATTCGTCGTCTCGAAAATGAAACAATTTGTGTCAATTGGTTCTTCATCTCAATTGTCATTTTGTGTCTTGGGTAGTGCTTCACTGCACAGGAAGCACCCAAAAGATAGATACAAACAGTTTTGTACAGTACAACAAATCCGGAGCTAGAGGCGGCCCCAGCCATCGAGAGGAAATCCAGTTCCAAAGACAAGCTTCTAGGTTCTCTTTCACATGGGACTAAGGCAATGCTGTCCCTACCAGTTTAGGCCAAGAAGCCGGCAGACAAGAGACAAGAGGCGTCTGTCAGCGATTCAGCGTAGCCGCTCCCACCCAGTTCCGCGGCTACACACTACCAGGCTCTCTGTATGTACCTTTAAGCCTGCAAGGGAGGGGCCAAGTCCCACAATATCGCTCTATTTTTTCTTCTAGTTGCATCTTGGCTTGATTGGACTAGCTGCTTCTGATCTCCCATTGGCTAGTTGTTTACCACCGGTGCCTGGTACCTGACAGGCGTCCATGTGGTTGGACTTGAAAGGCTTGTTTCGAAATCTGCTCCGCGCAAGGAGGGTGTGAAGAGCCTTTCTCTTTCAGGCTGTCGGAAAGCGGGAGCAAACGTACCGTACAGGGGTCCAGCAGTTGGGCAGGGTTCATTGCAACTTTGCAAGCTGACCGGTGTGCACATCAGCAAAATCTGCAGGACCAGAACACAATTTTCTTACTCTTAAAAATATGGACTCTGCTGGCACTCTGCCGGGAATAGTCTGGTCCCATGCAAGCACTTAGCTTCGCTTGCTGGCAAGCCTGGCATCATCAACGACCTGAGACTTCAATGAAAATTCTGAGCATCCTGGTATGGCCGGCTGGGCCACTGACGCCAATGTGGCTTTACGTATCCATTACCGACACGTGGAGACTGAATCAATCAATCGTAGCCACTACGGCTTTTCTGAGTCTGCAAAGGCGAACAGACTTTTCGCGGTGCGGGCACTAACAACTCGACATTCCTAACCAATGCCCCGTTGAAGGATGCCGGGAAGTGAAAAGTGCACGCGACCGCCATGTTTTGTTCACTTGGTTGCTATCAGTAGCTTCTCCCGAACCTTTTCACAGAGCCAAGACCCTAAAAGATCATGATTCAGTCCTTGACGATGGTACATTTTCTATGAATAAGTAAAAGCTGGTACATAATGCCACGTCGCGACGACAACGAAGCAAAACAAGATTTTTCAGACCGTTTGCTGTGCCTGACGATCAATTGCCCCTCGTCCGTCACGCTTCTGGCCCTGTTTAGAGTAACCAATAATATCTCAATGGGGGTCAGGGTAGGGCTGCCGCGTCACCAATGATCAGCTCAAGGTAGCTTACAAGAAGCTCGCATCCTTGCGATTTGCGAGTAAGATGCTGGGACATTGATTCATTACGTTGCCCGAGCGGGATGTCGCTGGAACCATGGGGTTCCCCATTGGCACAAGACGGTAAGGTGGGAGTCGACCCAATGATAGTACTGGCGTCCCAGGCCCTCCAATGCTTGCTGGGTATCCGTGAGAGTGATTTGTTGATAGCTGCGCCTTCATGGTAGGTTGCGTTGGCCGAGGAGACGAGCAAAATAGTAATAATGGGTCGGGGTTTTGTGCCTGAGGCCCCTACACTAGAGAAGCATGGAACTTAACGGATTTGTATAAACGGTGTGGGAACAAAAGAAAAATTCGCTTTCTTGGTGCGTTCAAAACGTCGCGGACGTTCTTCCGTCTTGGTGGTCTAGGCCGTTGCCCACAGTACGAAACTGTTATGAAAGGTTTGTACGCCGCGCGGTTTTGGCTTCCCTCTCAAATTGTTGGCCTAGCCCAAGAAGGTTCCGTTCTGCACGTTCTGCAGCCAAGAAGCGAGTGTGCCACGGTGTGCAAGTGTGTAAGACTGGCTGTCATAGGCCCGTGGAGTTCCATTCTGAGGTCTGACGTTCACATCACCAAATTTTGTTTTGTTGATTGTTGATCACAATGCCCTTGGCCAGGTTTCACTATGCATGTGAAGGATTTTGCAAACCAAAGTTCTGGAGCTGAACGAGCTTTTCGTCCTCGATTAGATACGATCGATTGTATCTTGCCTCATGCTGCATCGTCGATGACATGTCCTCTTGTCGAACCAAATCTAGTTTCTAGCCAGCAATGTTGGCAAAAAGTCTGTCGTTGCGAGTCATCGTAGCTGCCAGACCAATTCTTGCTGCATGCAGCAGAGGCTAGGCTTCATATCACTGCCACCTGATCTTTTTTTCAAACAACAGTTATCAGAAGTCCTCTCTCAACGTAACATCATACCAAAATGTGGATAGAGCGACAACTAGGGCTCGTCTTTCATATTCCTTAGTCCCGTGTGGCGGATTGTAAAAACAGAAGTTTTCTCCTGGTTACTCATTTGCACCCCAATAAGGCGGTTCAAAACTTCAATGGTGTCAACAAGTTCCACACTTGAAGACTCGGTTGATCAGGTGCACGAGCTTGCGTACGCTACGTTGCTTGAGCTGATTGCGAAGTTCAGGATGTTGAGAAAACATCAAGCAGTAAGTGGAAAGGTCCACAATTTCGGGGACCGGCCGGCACCCCGGTGATCTTTGAGGTGAGGCCGAAGGCACTGGATCTGATCCGTTACCGAAGAGCACATCCCAAGCTCAAGTAGTGTCCGCACACATCGGCCGACAAGTGTCCCTTCTGTCGTGATGCAATAGGTTGTTGGTCTCGAGGTCCAGAACAAGGTTCAAGGCCAAGAAAGTAGTAGAGTGGGAAAGAAATCCCTCATCTGAGGCGCGGTCGTTGTAGCAAGCTTGAAAACACTGGAATGTTCAAGTCCCAAGTGATGAGAAGTGCTTGTGCTGTTTGGGATCATCTCAATAGCGCCCAATGATGTTCGTGGAGGTTGGTAGGTTTGTAGACTCCCTGGTTGATCTGATAGGGTTTTGACAGCTTCAACGTTGAAGAGTCGACCTCTGCAGCGTAACTTCTGCTGGGTCAGGTGAATGTATCAAGCCTGGATTTTTCCATCACGTCCGGGAAATGGCTGGAGAGCAGACCATACATAGCCGTGTGCTTTGTTGGTCAATTTCAATGTGCCACGAAAGTTCGTTGCACGGTCTTATCACCCTACGCTAGGCTATTGTCATCTGCTGGGAGCGGTGTGAACACAGCATCTCGGAAGTTCAAAAAGCGAAAGATTCTTCCATCTTTCCGTTCTGGCACCGTCACCTGACGATAATGAAGGTAACACGAGTGTTAAGCTAGCCCGAAATCCGTTTGAAGGGATCAAGAAGAGGTATGGGCCATGTATGAGACGATTAGCTTGACTTATTAACACTTTTTGATTCAAGGCAGGAAAGCGTGCCGAGTATAAAGTGAAGAAGTTGCTGCATGCCTCTTCCATATATTCATACTTTTCATTCGTTGAAGCATAGCATAAAAGCTATCCATGAGTTATACCTTCATCAGGAATAAGAATTTGGGAAGAATTTACCGTGAAAGGTCGTGGATGTGAAGATAAAGTGCTTGGATGAGGCGGGGTGAATCGTGTGACCACGACTTCCGTTGCTTGAGATCCACCAACACGTGACCTTGACCGACAAACTCCATTCTACGCCTAGGCTCCTTTAAAGTTGTTGACGGGTATGGATAAGTTATCTGGATGATGATGTTTTCTTGATAGCTTTATTAGGTTTTTATATTGTTCTTGCATGTTTGAACTACCTGTCTTGATTTCTGTGTACGGGGAGATTGGCAACTCAATCATTGTGGCTGTGACTACATCCGTAAGGCAACCGGAGTCTCGCCACTAATTCTTGAACGCACGACACCATCAAGTCCCCAAAGAAATGACCTGACGACTCAAAATCACGAAAATACACCAAGGTTAAGTAAGTACTGATAGAATTCTAATGATGTCAATGTCAAAATAAACGACCCAATTCCTTGACTGGCAGACCTCACCTCCGGTAGTTTACCCTATTGCTTTTAGCCTTGCTTCTAACACTACCATCACATAATATAACTTGGCTGTATAAAATCGTAGATATATGTGAATTGAACTATGTTTTAAGTGTTCTATATATTCCCTTTTGTGTCAATAACTATCATATTCCTGCGTCCTTTACCAATTCTCAATCTCTTCGCTCGTATTACGTTTATGACCATCTAAAATTGGTATTCAAATATGGACCCGGAAACCAGAAGGATATTTGAACGTACGGATTCGCCGCCCATTCCAATGTTATGCAGTCACAAGAGGAGTACACCGGTGCTGAGGGTAATGACATCGCTCAATAGCGAGAAATGATATCATGGCTTCAAGTCTCGTCGAGTTTGTTACCCTCAAGGAGACTTCGCTTGCCCATAAAACATATACATAAAATCTGGTGCAGGATTAAACTCCACTTGAGTTACCCTGAGCGTGGTTTTCAGTGATATTTAGGTTATGTGGTTCTTCGTCTTGTATCTGTGATAGCTGAGCAAGCTTTGTGACGGAAAATGTCGATTTGGTGAATGTCTTTCATATGGTGGTTGCATCTTCTCCATCCAAGAGAGCTATCTTCAGCCATATTCTCACATCGGAGTCTCCCGCCATTCACACGTATTCGGGAATCCCCTAGTCTCTCGATTTGAATGGTTATTCGGTGGTTTCCATATGCGCTCACATGTCAGTTTTGCGAAGTATAAAAGCTTGCATGGTTGTCTTGAACAATCAAGTGTGTTTCAACATTCTCTTGACATCCTCATACTCTCCCCCGGAAATATCATTGGCCTACTCAGACATAAATTTGGCAACAAAGATGAAGTTTTTTCAGACTTTCCCAGCAGTCATGCTCATTGGGGGTGTCGCTGCTGGCTCTTTTCCGACGATGTCACCCGTCCCGAAACCACCCTTCAAAAACGAAACGGAGCACATCACGGTCAAGACCCTTGTGACCACTATCACTTCTGACTATTCATTTTATTGCCCTGTGAGTTGAATCATAATATGAGCTGAGTTCAACTTGACTAAGACTATAACAGGAGCCTACCACGTTTCACCATAAAAACGTCACTTACACGGCCACGGAGCCAACTTATTTGACTATCACGAGTGAGTGGTGATAAACTCCTACTTCATACTGGTTTATAGTTGACATTTGAGATAGACTGCCCTTGTACTGTCACCTACACGCAGAGCCCAAAGTCTCCTGGGACAACTGTCTATCCCACGGCTCCTCCAGGCCAGCCAGTACCCCCCGTGCCTCCGGTGATGCCCTCATCTGCTCCTGTTCCTGCACCACCACCACCTCCTGGCAAGCCCGCTCCCCCTCCCTCTGAGTATTCGGCTCCCGTTCCCGGACCACCACCACCTCCCAAGGCTACAGCTCCGTACCCTGAGCCATCTCTTCCACCACCACCCCCTAAGGTTTCGGTTCCTGCGCCAGAAGCTCCTCCTCCTCCAGCTACAGCCCCTTCTCCTGCTCCTGCTCCCGAGCCACCTCTCCCGCCTCCTCCACCAAAAGCTACAGTTCCAGCTGCTGGTACCCTACCACCTCCTCCACCCCCCGAGGTTTCGGTTCCTGTCCCAGAGTCGCCTCCTCCTCCTCCCCCAAATCCCGAACAACCAGCTGTTCCTCCATCTCAGGCTGCCCCACCTCCGGTCAACCCTGCTGGTACTATCGAAACTTCTGTGCCTTCGGCTGCTGCTAACAAAGTGTCTGGAAGCTTTGGAGCTTTCGTACTTGCTGGTGTTGCAGCTTTGGCCATGTGATCACTCCCAGAGAAAGCAATGTTAAATGAATCTGTATTACTGAAGCCAATGATGGCGGGAGATCACTCAAGAAAGCATATGGTATTTGGCTAGATCGCAATAGAAAGACAATGTGAAAACTTTGTGATGCCATGTCACATGGAGGTCTTGGTATTGTGGCTAGATATAGTAATATTAGTTCTTGGCTTGCTTTCATAATTGTCATGATCACTGCTATTGTCGTACAATGACTCCAACTACTGAATGTGCATTTCTTGGGTACTGACTATGTAAATTGCCGAGCCACTGCAAATATACGTCAGTGTCAATCGTCCATGCATATACTTTGATCATCGGGCCGATCTCAACTCTCCTCATGGGAATACGATTTACGAGCGCAGCTTTCAGGAGAATGATCGATGATGCGATCAGCGGTAGATCCGGGGAAGTTCTAAAATAGGTACGTAGTAGATCATGCAACTGCTAGCGTATCCCCGAGTGGCTACTCGTGGTGAATGTAATCTCTGCAAAAACATTATTTATTAGCCATCTTTATTTAAACATTTCATGAGCGACGTGATGCATATTCTCATCAGCCAAAGACAGCCTTGACTTCGCACCTCTGATTTCACGATTAGGCATTTACCTGTCTTTGCTGATATTGCTAACTCAGCGGGTCGAGCATTCCCGTCGCTTCCATTCGAGATCGAACTTCCCTCACAAGTGCTTTTGCTTCCTCCACTTCAACACCGTCTTGACACAGCTCTCCCGCAAGTCGAGAGGCCGTTATGTAATCTCCAGTGCGCATTGAGAACTTTGCCAGCCACATGCGCGCTTTGCTTGTCGCCGCCGTGACTCCCGTTCCCTCATTCCCTGAGTGTTCGTTGCCCTCGGCACCATTATCTGAGCCTGGTGGAGAGTCGTTGTGAATAACAATCGACTCAGCCGGGTCAGCTTCTGCGGCTCCACCGCCATCTTCCTGGGCCACGCATAGCTCCATGTATGACCTGGCCTCTTCCTCTTCACCAAGTTGATCGTACATAACTGCAATTTGCAGAAGGATGTCGGGGTCCATATGACCCGTGGCGCTGCGGCTGCTAAGGAGATCTCCGCTACCAAAACTACTGCCCACGTCATAATATGCATCAGCTAGTAAGGCTCGCTTCAAGGCTTTGATACCATCTCGTTCTCGGCCCATTTTCTGTAGACATGAGCCTACAGCCATCCACATCTTTCCATCCCATGGTCGTAGACCAGCAGCCTTCTTGTAGTACCATAATGAGTATGTATGCATCTCCAGCATCTCGTATGTTTGACCAAGACCATACCAGGCCCGATAGTCCCGGCGGTTCACGTCAACTGCACGGCGGTACGACTCGATTGCCGCATGCGTGTTTTTAAGCTCAACATATTCGTGACCCATTAGCGTCCATGCCGACAAGCATGACCGGTCTAGCGTTAACGCACGACGGAAATATTGGACAGCCTTTTCATGCATAGATAGTAAAGAGTAATAGTTTCCAATCACCACGCAAGACTCGGGCCTGAATTTGTCCACGCTGGAACATAGGTGTGCCAGGAATGCTAATTTTGGACGAAGGTTGAGAACGTAGAGAATGTTAGAATAATGGTCGAGAGAATCTAGCCGATGTGGATGGAGCGCCAGCAGTCGAGCAAAGTGCTGTTCAGCAGCCATCAAATCCTTGGCGTGATATGCCAAAAGTGCATTGCATGTGAGAAGGAAAGAGGATGTTGGGAATATCGAGAGAAGTTGTTCAAGAGAATTGGCCAGACCGGGCCCTTGTTGGTAGAGTTCTAGAGAGGTGTGCAGGTGGAACATGTAAGAGACAATATTCTGAGGACAATGTCTGGATATCCGGTTCAACTTGGAAGGAGTTAGCGATTGAAAAGAAGCGAGGATATTATATGGGAGACTTACATCTTCAACTCGAGATATTAACGACGTCATTTCCAACCAACAGCCCCAATTCATGGTGTACTTGTGCACGCTTCGGATGAAATATTCCAGTGCCTTGTCATCGTTCTTCTCTTTGACTAGCACCATACCATACCTGTACGTTGCGATTAGTTCGATTAATCCCAAATCATCAAGAATAGCACGCACAAATATTCAAGCCATCCCTGGCTGCCCAATACTTCATCATCTTCCGTTGTCCTCTCCTCGAACCAAGTTGCTAAGAACCGACCTATCACAAGTAATTGCTTGTTGGCCACTATACCAAGATCTTGAGGGCCCATAACCATCTCGGAATCTTCATTCCTGCGCTTCTCCCCAGACATGAACTTGGCGTAGAGTGCTAAGAACAAGCTCTTCTGGCTGAGTTTTGGCAGTGGTATCACAGCTGACGAGCTGGATGCCTTCCCCTTCCCCTTTCCAGCTGCAGAGGATGCCGAAGCGCTGTCTACACGGGAGGCAAGAACACTTGAAAGGAGGGAGTCGGGCAGAAAAACAGCAGCGCAACGGTCATATTCTCGACAGTCGAAGAGAGATTTGGCTAAGAGATATTTGCTAAGTTCTTTGGCTTCAAGAATTGCTTCTTCTGGATCGCTGTTCGCAGCGAATATCGGAGAGGTATGTCCGGGATCTGCGGGGTTGATGTTTTCTTCGTCTTCTTCGATCTCGGGGAGCGCATTGAGCAGTTCCGCAGCCCTGACAACGTTAGTTTATGGGCCGGAATCGGGAATGGTTTGGTGAAACTGTTTACCATTTTGAAGACTGATACAAGCATCTTTCTGAACACTTGACGACGGCATCTTGCAAGGCAGCGCGCAACTGGGAGATCTCGTGGGCGCTGAGTGCCATCTTTCGCTGTTTTGTTGGTTGGTGGGGTAGCTATTGGCAGAAGGGAGTCACAGCACGAAATTGGAAGCGCCGGTGCGCCGTGCCTCTTGTGCTCTACCAGTGAATAATGGATTGAGATTATTGAAGGTTACTACCTAGTGAGCTAGGGCTAAGCTTCGGGCGTTGTTGGCGGTCTCAATGTGAAGTTTGGAGGTGTCATGAGCATGACCGCTAAGCATTGGCAACCCATCATGTCAACAACTTGGGGCGCGCATCATAGACCGTGCTTATACTTGGGAGCACTGTACATTCGCACTATGCATGATAGTCACTTTAGGTAAAATACAGGTATGAATCAGAACCGTTGAACTTGAACCGTCACTTGTTACACACAATTTAAATTCCCAACTGCCAAGGGCATGGTCGTAGCTTACGATGTGGGAGACTTTATTTTTGACATGGACCATTGAACAAATATTGCAGCCACCTCCCTTCCATCCACTTATGCTCATTTTAAACGTTGGATGTTGTACGACAGCAGCGCCAGTAGAAAGTGAGATCAGCCAATACTCCGAAGTCTTGGTGAAACCACTCTGAAATTTTATCAGAACCTATATGAATACAGAGTTTTATTCATATCAATGCGAAATTGTTTGTTGGCTTAACCGATGGAGAGAAACCAGAAGACATGGGTAACGTTGAAGAATAAAACCAGGCTTTATCGCCGTTTAGATTATGATACATTCATCACTTAAATCAATCGGACCCCTGAAACCTAAGGAATATTTTAAATTTCCATGAGAATTATTGAAGTTTTATTCATATGAGCATCTTGCTTCACAGATTTTGTACCGTTGGCAACCATTCCCTGATAATTCCTCAAACTTGAGATCAAATTTTCAGGGCCACCCGGAGGAGGACAATGAATATCAACAGAACTGTTCGGATATTTCCTTGCATCTTGTGCTGGACACCGGAAGTCAAGTGCCCCAACTATGTGTTCCTCAAGAAAAGCATATGCGTTGACTGCGAGGTAAGGACAATACACCCACGGCGCCCCTTACCTGAGTTTCACCCTCTAATTGACTCTCAAGAGAATGGGTAGACAATTTGGAGAGAATGAAGTGAAGGCATCAGATCTCCATATCGACTTCGCGCAATACCTGCTGGATAAATACCGTGAGGTAGATGGCATCACGTACGAACGGGTCAACAAGTACATCGAGAAGGCAAAGAAAAGGTACAATGTGGATAATCTTCTTACTGCTGCACTTGACTACATCTTTCGTAATTTCCGTGAAGTCTACCATGCGGTTTGCGATGCACTTGAGGCGGCGCGGGATAAGGGGCCTATGCATTGGACGCACAATAACTTGACGGAACGACTTGAGAGACTGAGAGAGGAGAAGTTGGACAAAAGCTGGGAGCCAAGGATGAAATAACTGTGCAGGCTATTGTACTAAGCTTCGTGTGGCATACTAAGTTGAAGGGGCATCCTACACTTCAGAATCGAACACTGTGTATCTAATGCTAAGGAGGCCGGTTCGAGCTTATGGGAGCGCTAAGTTCGTATTAAACGCTCTAGAAACAGTCTATAAGATGGCTCCGGCACCGTTATCCTTCAGACCTACGGTTCAGTGAGTAACGCTTAAACTGTCAACTCTATTCGGGGCCTCATCGAGTCCTGATGGCCGGTCTCTGCCATCCATCTCCTCTGATTAGAGCATCTTCGGCAGCCAGACCCGGTAGTTCCTTGAGAATCGAGTCAGCGTTGAGTAGTTCACAGCTCAATATTGCTCATATTTTGCCCTTTAAGGAGAGTGCAAGGCCCATGCAGTGTTTCTGTATATCATCGTCTTCGTAAAGAGCCCCAGATCCAGCACTTGACTCTCTTGCACAGGTGCATTAGTTTGCTTTCTCAGTCAACAGACATGTATCACAGCATCCGAATGGCTGTGAATATCAGCGACGTCTCACAAAATGAGTGTCCGTTACAACCTCGCACAATCCGCCGCAGCACGTGCGAACCGAATCATCACCGTGTCAAGCTGCTTCGTCACCGAGCGAAACATAGTATAAGAGCGAGTGCACACGACATGCATTCGAGAAATGAACCGAGTCTCTGGCTGAGTATACGTTAAGAGAACAGTAACTTCGTGAACAACGCCTCCATATCGAACATTCCGACTGAGATACGAAAGAACGAGACTTCACAAAGCAACATGCGTTGGCCTTGCAGCCATCGTTGGGGTAGTAGGAAGTGTAACAACTATGTCAAGTCCGTGGGAGCGAGGTGCCAGGAATGCCAGGTATGTACATGTGCAGATTCCTCCATCCAATGCATGTCAGCAGCCGTCATCGATGAGACGTTATTGATAATCTACCCGCCAATCCAGAAGTGCAAAGAACTGGACAGTACGCCGACGCATACTCGACTCGCGCATATGTACGATGTGGAAACCTTTGTCCGAGGGTTTCGCAACGCAGAGCTCAACGCTGCGTGCATCGTGGTGATGATGAGGGACGGTGCATCAGAGAGAGCTCTGCTGGACGCATTAGACGTGATTCAAGAAAACGACGCGGAGTGGTATGATCGGATCAAGTATGTTGTGCCACAAGGGATCAGTCAATATAAGGAAGAAGTCAACGGTTGCGCTTGATATAAGTATGGAAGGAGATGGCGTTTGGAGTTCAAGGGTGAATTTAGATAACGCTTCGAATGTAGGAACAGTTAGTGGATCTTGCCTGTAGGAAGGATAGCCTCAGAAACAGATATCCTTCCAGTCAAAACTCTGACCCTCCAATAAGAACAACTTCCAACTTTAGACAACCAATCACTACCTAGTCTAGGTAATTTGTCGTCTGTTCCGCAGCTATTTCTGCCGGATACTATCAATAACGTTAATGGATCTGTTGCCATTGAGGTTTGGTTCAGGTCCTCACGGTCGAGCCCTCTAGGTGCCACTGATAACTTTCATTAGATAGGTACCCTCTAAGATGAAATCCATCGGACTCGCTACACCTCAAATCGCAGATCTTGAGTTCGGTGTTTTCTTCCTTTGTCAACTAACGTATCTCACCATGACCCCGCCCACCCCGCCAGTCCGCCATAGTTACTCAATTTCCTTTATTTTTTTTTAAAGCTTATTTAAAATAGAAATAGAATAAGCTTTAAAAATTAAAATATTTTTTTCTTATTAAGTTTTATTTAAATAGTATTAATTTTTTTTCTAAATTTTTCTTAATAATATAAAAGGTTTTATAATACTTTAAAGTTATATACTTAAAAGTATATATTTTAGATTTTAAATATATATATAAACTTAAATAATAATTAATAATTAAAAAAGAATTTTTTTATATATATATTAAGCTATTAATTAATAATATAATAATATTTTCTTAATTAAAAAAGCTTATATAAGCTATTAAATAGAATTTAATTTATATATTTATATATTATAAAAATTTATATTATTAAAAAATAAAATTTTAATTCTTAAGAAAATCTATATAATTTATAATTTATATATTATATACTTTAAGCTATATATTATATATTATTAAG